>PVJX010018052.1:0-37247 GCA_004027295.1 Dolichotis patagonum
TTATCTGCTTCTTTTACTAATTCTCTCAGTGTCAAGTCCTGTAGCCCATCTAGCCGTTGGAGCTTACGTCTAATATCTGGAGCCGATTGGCCTATAAAAGCCATGGTGACAGATGCCCGTTGTCCCTCCTCCTGAGGGTCAAAGGGAGTGTACCTACGGTAAGCTTCCATCAGCCTCTCTAAGAACATTGACGGCGACTCAGTAGGCCCCTGAAGGACCTCCCTTACCTTAGCCAAATTTGTAGGCTGTCTAGCAGCCACTCAGAGACCTGCCACTAGAGTCTGGCGATAGACGGACAGATGCTCCCTACCTTGTGGAGTGCTGGGGTTCCAATCAGGGCGGTGCAATGGGAAGAAATCATCAATGATGTTTGGGAGTGGGGTGGGTCTCCCGTCTGCTCCCGGCACGAGCTTTCTGGCTTCTATGAGGATTCGATCCTTTTCCTCAGTGGTGAATAAGGTCCCCAGCAACTGTTGGCAATTGTCCCAGGTTGGCTTGTGAGAAAACATGAGAGACTCCACCAACCCAGTTAACCTAGAGGGGTCCTTGGAAAAAGGAGGGTTATTATTTTTCCAGTTATACAAATTGGAGGAGGAGAAGGGCCAGTATTGGAGGGCTGGCATTTCTCCTTCATTTCCATCATCCAGCATGGGTCCATATGGCCTGAGGGGGAGGGTAACTGCCACTTCACTTACCAGGGTACCCTGTAGAGCCAACTCAGGGGAAGAGGGTGAGGAGGGCGGAGTAGGAGAGGGAGGGGAAGTGGCGGCGGTATCGATCGCTTCAACTAGAGGCAGGGGTAGAGGTGGGTAAGGTGGGGTCCAGCAGGATTAGGTCAGACTGTGATTCAGGCAGAACAGGAGGAGGAAGAGGGGGACAGAGGCTGGAGGCCAGGGACTGAGTAGGTTGAGCCTTTACAGGAAGAAGAGTGGCAGGCTCCAGCAAAGCTGGTAGTAGAAAGGGGCTTACCCACTTTGGGGGATCTTCACATAAGTCTTGCCATACCACAATGTAAGGTTGTTGGTCAGGATGTCCTTGCCTCCCAGGGTGGAAGACAATAGCCTTAACTGCCTGGATAAGGGGCAGGTGGAAGGCTCCCTCTGGTGGCCATCCCACTTGAAGTGCAGGCCACTCAGATGAGCAGAACGGCTGCCATTTACCTTTTTTAACAAGTAAAGAAAGGTTATGAGCTCTCTCTCTCGTACCTCTGGCCAATGGTCTAGAGTGAGAGAGAGGGGAGGATGTTGTCCGTCCCATGGTGGTTGCTGTGGAACAAAGTAAGGTTAGAGGCACCAAACAAACAAAGACAGACAAACACTGAGACCAAGATAACAGACAAATGCCGGCTTATAAGAGCTTTTTAGAGGTCTAAAGAACAAGAAATGGTAACTCCACCGCAAAGAAGTCAAAGTCCAAAGAACAACAAATGGTGACTCCACCACAAAATCAAAAGTTCAAAGAACAACAAATGGTGACTCCACCACAAAATCAAAAGTTCAAAGAACAACAAATGTTGACTCCACCGCAAACTAGGCTAGGAGAGCCTATGGTCCCCAGGGCGTCCCCCGGGGAAGTGACTTGTGACTCAGAAGCCTGGGGGCAAGTCACTCGGAACGAGAGCTCACGCGTCTCGGCACCAGTCACAAGGAAACTAAGCCATCACAAAGTGAAAGTAGAACAAAGAGAGAGAGAACAGAGGGAGAGAGAGAAAGAGATATAAAAACGGCCATACTTACCCCGAGAGGTGACTGTTGAGGTCTCCCGATGCAGGGGCAATCCCTATCTTGCTGGGGCCTCCAAATGTGAGGGTCGAGACGCCCACCATGTGAAGGAACACTCCAACAGACGCCTTCTCATGCAATAAGCATGGGGTCTTTATTATCCAAGCATGCGTGGGGCTCACTGAACACGCAGGAACAGAGAGCCCCGAGCTAACCATGGGCAGGGTTTTTAAGCTACTGAACAAAGGGAGGAGGAGACCCTGCAAGTGCGGGTACACAAGCAGATGGCATTGGTTGGTTTGAATGGCAATCCTGTATTCATTGGGGAGAGTATCCATAGGGTGAGGGTCCGAGACCGGGGTAGTGGATGCTACCTAATAAGGGCAGTAGATGCTCTGGAAAGGCTCAAGTTGTAAATTCCTTAGTCAAGGGGGGGGGGCGGTTTCCATCTTGTGACCCAGTTTTCCCCACCCAGTTACCCAGTTCTGTCCTTGGGCAACTTTAGATTTCAACAGGCCGTGTACAAACAGTTCAAATAGTACAAATCATACATTACTAATAGGAAATATTTCCTTTACAGGGTCACTTAGGGAATTAGTAGATAGGGAGAGAAAGACCCAGAGGCCTGATGATGTGGGAATAGTGGAACAGCAAAGATATGAAAAGTGGCAGCTGACAGGAGGGAAATGGTCCAGGATAGGAGAAGGGACCATTTCCAAGAGGTAGGAGTATTCATGAGTGATCATCAGGAAGTGTTGTCACCTGAGACACGCATGCAAAAGCACTCATTGAACTCTCTCTACCAGGATTCGCTTTTTCCTTTTCCACAAAATGTCCAAAATGCTCTGTTACTTGCTACCTGCTGGTTTGGAGGACTGCAATGTACTAGGGTAGGACAGGAGAAAAGGCAATTAATATTTTAGAGGCCATAATAACCAGGCTGTGACTTGCTGAATGAATAGGAGTTTTTACAGTACAGCAGGCATTTCAGAAAGAGGAAACAGCTCCTGCAAAACTCAGAAGCAATGAACAATGCATCTGGAGAATGAGAATGAAGGATCAGTTTTATGATGAAAAGACAGGATGTGTTATGAAGTGTACTATCCAAGGTCCCCGTGAGAGATGACACGACTAGAGAAAGTTTCTAGAATATTTTCCTTGGTGACTACTGTGATTTGGATGAGGTTTGTTCCACAAGGATTCATTAACCTCACTCACTAACATAACATATTTAAAGTAGTGATAGAACTTGCAAAAAGTGCACCTAATGGAAAATGACTGTGTCAGTGAGGATACTTCCCTAAGAGGGTACAATGTAGTGCTCATAGGACACTAGTTTGCTCCTGAGACACAGAATCATAAAACAAAGAACAAGACTGCCCTTCTACTGGCTTCCTGTCTCACCATGTGATCTTGTCTATGTGCTGAACATTATCTTTCTGTGTCTTCATCATGTTGGGTTGTAGCTAAGAGTGTCACTAAAGTCCTATCTGACCAATCCACCCAACCCTAGACTTTTAGCCTCTCAGACTCTGAGTTAGATAAATTGGTTTTCTTTATAATTAGTGCCTAACTTCAGGTCTTTTGTTACATCAATAAAAGCACAGTATAAGACTGAAGGCAGGGAGGAGAGTACAGGACCTTACCTTAAGAATCCCCAGATGCCCAGATGGTACTAAATGGTCACCACATTCTCAAGGGTAGAGAGGGCCAGTCCTTCATAGGTTGATGCCCCACCAACCAAGAGGCCACTTCCATGGATCCACACCATCACCTGGAAAAAGAGGCCAGCAACAATAGTTACAGGAAGTAGAATTGGGCAGGACCTCAGATGTTGTCTAGTTTGATTGCCTGGTCCCATCCCTGACTCAGTGATGCCATTTCCCAAAATTCACAGTGTCCAGCAACTTTGCAGAAAGATAGCCTTTCTTTCCCTCAGCTGTCTAACCTTGGTCCCAGGATGTCATACCACTCAATGTCCCGTAGTATTCCCTGCTTTTTTCCCAGGCCCTAGTGCTCCATCCTCCCAAGGCTCTTCAAACTGAGATTGTTACCATAAGAGCAGCAATGGTCAAGAATGTCATGTTTTCCCCGACACTGCATCATCTTCATGAATAATCATTTAGCGAGATGAACAGGATCATGGGCAGAACTTGTATTTCAGCTTCACCTTAATTAAATCTTTATTGGTGAGTTAAACTTGTATGCAGGAATGATTCTCCCTAGATCCACAAAGACCTTAATCATGCCTCTCCGTAACTTGCCTCTTCTCTGCCTCTTTTGTACTGAAATCTTCCCACCCTCCAGAGCCTATTTCACATAGACCTCCTTCAGGAAAATTTCAATGATTTGACTAACATTATCTGAGAGCCTACTGTGAGACTGGAACTGTGATCAGAATAGAGAATGAATGAGAATGTAACAGTTTGTAATCACTGTTGCTGAATATAAAGAGTTCACATTGCAAAGAATACCTAAAAGAAGATATAATAATAATAATAGCAAAAATAATAATATGATTTTTCTAATAAAATAAAAGAATTCTTGACAATAATCATATAACAGGTACTGTTCTAATACTTCTAAATGACCTACCAATGGAATAAATACTATTTCCCACATGCTGTAAGGGAAAACTGAAGTCTATCATCTATATAAGATCTCACAGCTAATAAGTGGTTTCAGTGGAACTTGATCACATGTTATAGCCCCAGAACTCAGGTGCTAAGCTGTCATTGATTGCAGCCCATGATCACAGTACAGGAAGTGAGGTGTTGGGGCACAAGAAAGGTACTTCTGCTTCTCATGCTGGTGAGTGCTAGTTCATATGCATGCCTACCTTTGTGATAAAGCTTGACATCTATCACTAAATACTCATAGGTGTTGTTCCATTTGAGCAAACAAAGGCTGCGAGAAGTTAAGATGTTGCTTAAGGCTGTATGTCAGTCAAAAGCAGACCTTGGGGTTCTAGAACTTGAGCCCATAGCTGGGTATCCTACTTTCTGCTGCCAGAGCCCTGATTCTTCTCAACCTTAGATTTCTCTGTATCTCCAGAGAAGGAACTGAGTCAAGATCATCACTGAGTGGATGCTGAGCCCTAGAGCTGGTCAGCAGTGATATGCTGAGGAGTCAACATGTGGGTATGAGATCCTTGAAGGTAAGGGCTTAGTGGTTATTATCTCACATTACTCCTTTCCTAAATACTCAATTAATACTGAATACAAAGTAAATGGTTGCATGAATGAATGAGTGAGTGAATGAATGAATGAATGAATGAGGGAAATTTTGTCCTCACCTTCTTGTGCCTTGCAAAGCACGTACAGGGTCAACTCGCAGTACCAAGGTCACAACCTCCTACACAATTGCTAGGACTCATTCCAGGGTGCTCTTGGGAGACTGGCTGAGTCCTGACACCCCCATTCTCTCATCCTGTCTTTTCTAACATGCTCTCTCTGTGGCTTGCAGGTATAGCCTACCTCACTTTTGACCCTTTATTTGTTTGGGGAATACTGTTTCACTGCAATATCAGTCAGTGCCAAAGGTAATTAGACAGCTAAAGAAGATATTAAAACCCCAGCTTGTTTGAACAGAGACAAGAAAAAACTTTGAAAGTTCTCCAATCAACACCTTTATCACAAGATGGTGAAAGTTGGCACTGCACTGTCACAAGCAGTGTGTATAGAAACATAGCATGCTCATTTCATTTTCTAGACCAAGTCAAAGAGCACTGCTTTGATGATCAGAAGACCCAAGGTCTTGTGTTGCCTTTCCTACCATATGACTCCTGTTCTCCCCTCACCTGTGCCTCAGTTTCCCTATACATAAAGAAAGTTGAGTTGTTAAATTTTCTCCAATATTTCTTCCAGCTCTAATACTTTTTGGAGCATTCTATTTTCTATGTTCTAAATTAAGAACATTTGGAACATTCTATTTTCTATGTTCTAAATTAAGAACATTTGGAACATTCTATTTTCTATGTTCTAAATTAAGAACATATCAGGTTCTTAATTTAGTAATTAAGAGTGAGCATTCTTGTCCTTGTGTTAGTGCACAAAATTTAGAAAAATTAACATATGCCTTCCAGATGAACAGGATTTGAGGTAATCAGGAGAAGCAAGGAAGGAAAACTTGCATTTCCTGTGATGAAAGGAAGGTCTGGGCTCCTAAATACTGGACTCATGATGACCCTGCTCCAAAATGCCTTCATCACCAGCCTAACTGTAAAGGAAAATCCAGATGCTGAAACTCAGATGTCTTGACCAGTGGTCCACACACTTACTGGCAGACTGTTTCTCTTCGTCAAGTCAGCCAGAGTGTATATATTCAGGTATAGACAGTCTTCAGAAAATGTGATGGCAATGTTTTCCTTTCTGTTGTTCAAGAGGTCTGAAATTAACTTCCCTGCTACTGGATCTTGGGAGCACCTGACATGGAAGAAAGGACACAAAATTTCAGTGAAGCTGAAAATTTCACTTGGGGTCTGACATTGTACTGGGAGTTTTAAGCCAAGAAGTAGAATTGCTGTCTCTGGGATGGAGTACTTACACTGCCTATAAGGCAGCCTAGGGGGCCCAGTAGGAACTGAGGGACTTTCTAGAGCCTCCCCAGATCAGGCAATGTAAGAAAGATGTGATACTTCTCCCCTTCGAAGCCTTTGTGAGGCTCTGCATCCAGAGAAAAGAGGCTTCCCATGCACTAATTGGTCCTGGGCAATAGCATATTCTGCAATCCCAGAACAGGGTCTCATTTTCTGATTAGCTGTGTGACTATAATCCTTCATCAGATAATCTTCCTGTAGTCATTGACAAATCTCCATCACCCAGCACAACTTTCCTAGTCTCAGCATGTATTTTTGAGGACAATCTCAGCAGAACTGCATTCCAATTCTGCCTCAGCCACTAATGTGTCAGGATCAATTCCTTGGATGAATTTCTTTCTGGTCTGGGCCCCAAAATTCCAGGGCCAAGTGAACTGAGTGCTTTCTCTGAGGGTCTTGTGAAGCCAACCTACTAAGATTCATCAGTCTGTACCAGCTGATCACTTTCTGCTGCCTTGGAAGTGTGTCTCCAAGATGCAGTATCAATTCAAGGTGGTAACACACACTGAGATGCCTCTATGTGCCTAGCTCTGATTTACATTCTTTGCATGAACTGACTCATTAAAGCCTCAGACCACACCCATGAGTAAATTGTATTTTTATCACCATTCTACAGATAAGAAAACTGAGGTACAATGAGTTTAGAGACCTGTCAAGATCACACAAGCTTCATGCTATGTAGTGCTCTTATTTTCAAGTATATCATAAGGAACATGATCCTGATAGATCTAGCAAACAGGCACTGCTGTCCCTAAGATGGGCGAGAGGCAACTGAGAATCTCCCGTGCCAGTGTGACACAGCTGTCAAGTGCCGGAAGTGGAGCCAATGGAGATCACTTTTGATTTCCATCATGGGGATCAAAGGGTGTGATATTAATCAAGGTAGAAATTCAAGGCTCAAAAAGGTGATAAATTCAACCATACTTGTACCTAAATGTAAAGTTTTTTAAAGCAAATTTATAACTGTTAAGAATTCTGCATTGTAATTTTCTTTACTCAGTCAAAAAATCATTCCTTTATAAGCTGAAGTGTTGATAATGATATTCTGAGTGGAGGTTTTCATAGATCAGTGGAAAGGATGTATGCATTTGGAATGTTCCTGGAGGGATATTTTACAACATGTACAAATTCTTTGAATAATAAATGTGTTTTCTTAAAAATTAACCAAGCATATTCATGAATGTGAGTAATGATGTAGCTACATGATTATAAAGCTGTTCATAGTATCAAGAACATCAGAAATAACTTAATAACCCCAAACAAGATAAAAAGTAAGTAAATTAAAATCATTCATGAATTTAATGCTGCCATTAAATTCAAGCAGTGATAATTTATGGCAAAGAATGATGTTGATGTCATAACTTATAAGGCAGTCCTTCTAACTATCTGAATGTATTTTCTGTTTCCAAGTGAAGAAGTATACAACAGACAAGGACTGGAAAAAGATTCCAAGTATTAATGAAAATTTTCTCTCAGTGTTTGAATGTCAAATGATATTACATTTCATCTCTTTACTTCTTTGTGTTTCCTGGCATTTCTGGATTATATACATATTATATTTGCAATCAGGGAATAAAAATAGTGAATCTTATCTTCAAAAGGAAAAGAGAGAAGTTAGAAGGAAGCTGGACTCTCAATAGCACCTTGCTTAACATATGAATAAAGTCTGAACTGGAAATTTTAGGTGTCTCAAGTATTCTAGGATAGATGTGGGGCCAACTGGACACTATTGTGTTCAGCTGACTAAAAATGACTGGCGCTTAGGAACCATTGCTCAACATGCACGTAGATAGCTAGGAACACCTCAGAGAAAGAAATTGCCATGTCAACCCCAAATCAAATATCCCCACACACATTTCCTTTATTCATCCCTCCTTAAGCCGTGACAAGACTCAAAACAGTAGAATAAACAGTATCATTACTTGTCGCCTCCCTGACTGCCTCACTGCTTATGTCTAAAATTGTTAACGTCTTCTTACATGTCACATAATTGATTTATTGATTTTCATATTTATTATCATTTGCCCACAGCAAGGGAGAAAGCTCCATAAGGCAGGGGGGTTTTGTTTTGTTTTCAGATTTTCAGAACCTAAATCATGCCTGAAATATAACATGCCCAACAGATGTCATATAAATATGTCCTGGAAAACTTGGTGACATTCCCAAAATGTTTCCAAAGTTTGCAATATTCTCAAGAATACCTGAAAAAAGTATAAAGCAATCATGGGATTTCCTTGACTCATCCTGTATCCCTGTAAGGCAAACATCACCATAAAAGAAGACAAACCCAAGCCCACTGGCTTACATAGGAGGATACATGGTGGTGTTCTTTACAAAGTTCCATGGCTCTGCAGGCTGTGGAGGAGCAAACTTCAGGGATCCAAGAGGGGGCCTGGCAAAAGGAACTCCCAGAAAGATGGCCACAGGCTGTGCAAATCCTTCCAGGCTGGCATATTTCTCCAGGACTTTTCCATACACAGTGTCCACCACACGTGGTGAGGATGGATGCCCTGCTGGACACAGGAAAAGAAGATACAACAGAGAGATAAGTTTAGACCTGGATTCCACATGTATTTTGCCACTTTTTAGGCATTGATCTTGAATAAATCACCTAAACTCATTAGGACTTGATTTCTTCTCAGGTAAAATAAGGCTGAGAAAAGGCTTAGAAAAACCATCCTTTTTAATTCAAAGGAGGAAATTAGAACTAGAGCTAGGAAAGTATCTAGAAAAAAGTACATACAGGAGAACTTTGAGGAATGAAAGCAATATTTAATTTTTTTGCCTTGGAAGCATGTACCCATTAGAATCCTTCTGCAATTGTGCAGTCTACACGAGAGGATGCACAAGGAGTGGCCTCTATTTTCAAAGGAACTGACTTTGTTGGCAGAAGGAGCCACAAACAGATGAGACATAACCGTGGTAATAAAGGTACTGTGGCCTGGGAGAGGAATCAGGTGCACAGGAATTGGAATAGGTAGTGAAGGTGCTACAGGAGTTGGAATCAGGTACACAGGAGTTGGAATAGTTAGTGAAGTCTTCACTGATGTCAACACTGGATTTACAGCCACAAGGGGAGTGGATAACATAATATAGAACGGAATGTACAAAAGGCAGAAGACACTATTCAGACCCTCAAAGACAGCATCACATAGGCTCTGGCTAGAAAGAGCAAGTCGCCTATGAACATCATGAGACGGAGTTCAAGTGGAATAGTTATAATGATGGACTGAGCAGATGCATGTCAGGGAGGATCTCAAAAGACAGACTGTAAGACTGGGATTTATATAGCATAAAAATGATAACAGGAATAGTTCTGTAGTAAAGGACATAATAAGATTGTAGAATATACCTCAGCTGTCTGAATCAGTCCATCTACCAGGGAGAGTAAGTTGAGACAACTTACTAAGAGCAAATCTCATACTTTTTTTCACCCTTGTCTCTGATTTGTTTGCATTAGTACATGTTTCCAGTACATAATGTTCATATTCGTTGTGTGGTATTGTGCATACACATGGCATATCTTAATTTGTTTTTTCACCCCTTTCCTCCTCTCCATGCCCCCTCTTCCATCTCTTATTGCCTTACCATATGTAAAAGATGTATGTCCATTCTTCCTAGTACCTGTATTTTGTTGTGCTCTTTATTTATAAGTTGGCTTGTGATATAAGAAAACAAATACATGATTCTAAGGTTGTGTGTCTGATTTATTTCACTTAATATTATAGTCTCAATGCATATTGTTTTTTTCTACAAAGGACTCCCTGCCTGTTTATTTTTGTTCTTGTTGCTAATTATTGTCAAACACATCAACATGTGCTTTCTGACAAGCATGAATATTGAGATGTCCATGGGTAGTGACACTGCAAGGTGCTTTGTTCCTTTGTGCATTCCTAGGTTTGAGCCTTGAACACCGATCCTTCTTTATATTTAAGTAAAACCATTTATGAAGAAATATGGAGATGTTAGTAGTGGTTTGATAAGGAAGACTGGGCCCCTGACCAGATGTGGATCCCTGCAAGGAAAAGGAGGAGCATACAGAGCAGGTGTGTGATGCTGGATCCATGTTTGGCAGTTTTAATGAAGAGTCAGTGAGAATCCGGTTAAGAAGATGTCTTGGGGCGAGAGCACTGTAGGACTGGAAGGAGGTGCCAAGGAACAAATAAAGGCATCCACCTGAAGGTGAGGGTGCACATCATGGGCGTGTGTGGCTTCACTCTAGGTCCATGTGAGAATGGAATGAACTGAGAATAAAGCTGAGGGACGCTTGTAGATAGTACTAAACGCAACTACAGGACAAATGCATCGTGTCAGGGCACTCTAAGGAAAAGAGGAGGGCCAGCTGGAGTGCTAAGTGCTTCAAAGTGGTGAGGGAAGATAAAATTTAAACTGCAAGCTCTAGATGTGGCCTGTTTTAACTCAATGAAAGTTTTCCGGCAAGATGAAATGTATAGAAACCAGGTTGCCCAGGGTCAAAATGTGGACGGCATGCATCCTAGTTCCTCAAAGTTAATCCTTGTTATGGTTGATACACTGTGTCAACTTGAGAAGTTTAGAAGTTTAACTGAGAGATTCAGCAGGGAGTCAAGGTTCCTACTTTGTAAATATCCTTATCCTGTGCAAAGGAGGGCAAGGAGAACTTCTGAGTGCTACAACTTCCTGCAAAGGTGGGGATTAGCCTGCAAACACTATAAGGGAAGAGAAGAGGCTTGTTTTCCACCTTTTGCTCTGGCTGCTTTTGCTTGCTGATGCCTTGAGGTATTGCCCCAGTGCCATGCCACTCTACCTTGGAGCCACCTAATTATTGACTGAAACCTCCACAAACTGTGAGCTAATAAACCTTTGTTTCCTTCATTTTGGGTGTTGAGTATTTTGTTTCTGCAATGAGAAAAAAGCAACCAAGACAGTCCTCAAAAAAAGTTTTCATAGGTTGGCGTGAACATGGCTACAGTACAGATGAGGAAAGTGAAAAACTGGACACAAGCATGAACTTCTTAAAAATGGAAATGAATGGCATCATCAGGGTAGTAAGATGTAAAGAATGGCTCAACTCCAATTTTCTGTCCTTTTTAGTCTGTTCCAGTTCTCTCACAGTATCACATGGCCAGAGATGAGGTAAATTGTCCTCAGAGTCAGTGCTGTCATCTCACTGATAGTTGGGCACAGTCTGGTTTCAGGAGCCAGTGAAAGCAGAGCATGACTCTCCAGGTGATGTTGGGAGAGTACATTTTCCTCTGAGTCTCAGTTTCTCTGTCCATAAAATGTCACAAATACATGTTAAGGTCTTTCACTATGGTTCTGTAATAACCATGAACTTGGTTCCTGTATGTGATGCTTTGATTTGTGAGACCTTATTGGCCATGGAGGAACTGTCACTCTCAGGGACCAGCCAATGCAGGGGCCCCACCCAAATCATCTCCTATAATAGTGTATCATGCCTTGTACCACAGACTTGCCCTAATCACACAGAGCCAGGTGCAAGGCATAAAAATAACTCATTTGCTCAAGTGTCCTCTGAAGCTATTTAAACTATTCAACCCAATACCTGCACACCTTGCTTCACTTCTTCTTTCCAGAGGAAACCCAGTTAAAGGCCCTCACATAATTTCCTGTTCCTTTGCCTGATAACTGACCTTGGTTCTTCTAGTGCCCTCCCCCAACCCTCTGATGAATACCTTCCTCTTGGTAGCTCGACTCTAACAAATAATCTTTAGAACGTCCATTGAATCCTGGTGTGTTGGCCTGACATTGCCATGAATTCTCTGTGAGTATACTCCATTCCAATTTATCCTGTTCATTCAACACTTTCCTGCACCTATTCTAAGACCAGAGCCATCCTAAGTACTGCAGAATCCCCAGTGTCATCCATCCTCACTAGAACTGACTGAGATAGGTACCACTGACATCCTTGCTTCAGAGATGCAGTGACCCAGGTACGGCAAAGTTAACTGCTTTATCTAAGGACACAGTGCTCAAATATACTAAAACTCTTTCCATGATGTAGTCAGTTCTTGACTAAGAATAATGGGGGAAAATTAGACTTTCCAAATTCTCATGCATGAGTTATGAGATAAGCTCTTTGTACTTCTACACCTGGTGTATGTCCTTGAGACTCAGTGTATTTATCCTCCACTGTGTCTCACTATGTGCAGACCTGGATCTCTCTGGCCCCGGGTGCTCCAATTCTACATCCAGTGCATGAACAAATCTTTCATAGACTTACAACATCTCTACTCACTTATGCACAAAACAAGGATGCTGAAATATGTCCCCTGACCCCAGTTAATTGTATTTCTGAAGGACTCACCCCAAGCTGTGCAAGTAGTAAGAGATACAAGAATCAGACCATAAAGCCACATCATGGAAGGATGGCGCTTGGTAGCCAAAGAAGTCTGTTCTGATCTGAGGAGGTGCACTTCTTCAGGTCCCACTTTGAAGATATGCTTCAGAGTCCTACCCTGCCAACCCAACTGCATAATCTAAAATAACAGAAAAGTTCTCCTTCTTACAAGGAATTTCACAGGCTTTTCCATGAGATTTCCATGCCCCACCCATCCAGTGGTTTCTCTCTTTTAACTGAACAGCCACTCACAGAGAGTTTATCTATCTCTTATTTGAATACTTTGGACTCTATGCTCAGATTACAACTGGGCACAAATGTGTACAAACATGTTACATAAGCATTTCTTCCTTTTTGGCTCTAATTTCTATATATTATGAGCTGCTTCCCAAAAGCAGACACCAGCCAGAAAATGGCTCAAAGCCCAGTGAAGCTTTAGTCTAGAGTTCACAGAACTGTTGGAAATATTTGGATCAGTTCACAGTCTCAGAGTTGCTCAGCTGTGAAGCGATGATACTATTTTAGGTTCCCTGTGATAATATCTCATAGATTTCTAGACTCATGCTTGGAAGAAATCTTAAATTTCAGTTAGTTCCCTTCTTGATGACTAAATTAGATTAGCAATATTTCTGCCAAGAAGCTCAACCTCCTTTCACGTCCTTGGCTCTGATAACTATTCATTCTTTTATCTATTCATTATTCAGACATTTGGAAAAATGGTGCTATGGAGACAAAACTCCAAGCCCTTGTACCTCTTCTGAAGGAGGTCTTTATGTAGTTGACAAGATAAATGTGTGTGTGTGTGTGTGTGTGTGTGTGTGCATGAAGGGGTGCATTGTAATGAACACTAAGTAAGGGGAATACGAGAGCTCTGAGTGCACCTGGGAAAGTGATCTTTACAAACTGCTGGGGACACAAAGAAGATGATGAAATCCCCATCACAGAGCCATCAAAGGCCTACAAAAGGAAACTATTTAAATATACCCTGGTAACACTGATAAAGCAAATACTATGCATTCCTCCATGGTAATGCTGTATACCTACATGTACTGACAAGGAAAGACAAACATAACCTATGGGGAAAGAAGAAAAATGTTTTAAAATTACTATGACTGCTTTGGGAGTGGGTTTGTCAGTATTTCTTGAAATTAGGCAGATTTCTCAATGGTACAGCAACCCCAGTTGTAAGTATAACCAAGAGAACCAAAAAGTTGGAACTTATGGAAATAAGAACACTAACAGCAATACTATTCTTAATACCCTAAAAAGGGCAGCAGCACAACTGTTCATTTATTATGAGTGAATAAATGAGCTATAATCTACAGGTGAATGGTAGTTCTATTCAGCCATAAGAACAATGTACTTCAGTTTGGGTTGAACTTGAAAATGTTGTGCTAAATGAAGGAAGGCAGACACAGAAGGCCACAGGATGTGTGATTCTATTTATATGAAACTTGCAGAACGCATAACCATAGATATATAAAAAAGATTACTGCCTGCTTGGAGCTGGGAACAGGCCAGCGAGGGCATGTGAAAAATGCGTGCTAATAGGTACAAGGTTTCCTTTGGGAGTATGAAAATATTCTGGGATAGGATATGGATTATATCTGCATACATATTTGAATATACTATAAAGTCTTGAAGTGTGTACATTACAAAAGGTGAATTTTATGATGTGATTTATAAAGTGTCACTAACAAAATAATAAATTACTTATTATAAAATAAAATATTATAAAGTGTCATTAATAAAATAATAAATTACTTATGATAAAATAAAATATTTTAAAATCAGCATACATATATGACTTTGCTTTAGTATCTATATATATAGTAACTACATAGTCAGTAACTAAATATATATACATATTTATATATATACCTACACACATTATAAAAAATTCTGCAATATTTACATCAATTTAGTATCTCAACAGCCATTTAGTGGTTGCATTATTGTGTTTTCACTTATTTATACTGCCCATTATTATCCATTTTTACATTCATTTGACAAATATTTCTTAAGATCTGAGTGACAAACATTGTACTCAATGTTCTGTGTGTAGGACTTTAGCATTCAGAATAATGTAAGGAGATAAACAGTAGTGACTCCTGAGATTTAGTATAGTTCAGAAAGTGCCCTCGAATCAGTCACAGTGTAAAAGGAAGAGCTAAAGAGTGGACAAAACCTGTGTGATCATGCAGCCTGTATCTTAACCACTATGCTGTGGTGTTGGTCATTTTTACAAACCAACATTGATTGGTCTGTGACAGATCTGCTATGATTTTTCTCCTCTGGTGGCTTCCAACCAGCTCACCCCTTGCTACTACTTCCTGATGCCTCAGCATAGACCCTCAAGGTAGCCTGAATGGGTTCTCCTTCTGGGGAGGTATTTGGAGGGCCCCAACTGGTAGGAGGCAAAAGCCAGAGGTCTCGTGAGACATAGTGGTTTGGCTTAAAGGCACTTACTGACTATTCAGATGACACATTCTCCTTCCTCAAAATATGCTTCTTTCTGAGTAGACACTGCCTACCCAGGGACCAAATGGTGTGATCCCCAGCATGTAGCTGGAGTCATGAGGTTTCTTATTTCCAGTGGAGGAGCAACATAAGTCAGTTGTCTCAACACACTCAACACATTGTCTCAACAGCTATGCCTTCTCCATACTTTATCTCTCCTAAAAGCCCTAGGCAAAGGCTCTGAGGACCTAAGGGTCTGAGGCAACTAACTACAGGACAGCAGGAGTTGGAGTTCTTTATCTGTACTTGAACCTAAGCTGCTCTCTGAACTCCAAGACTTTTAAGTGAGCAATAAACAAATTACTATTGTGTTTGAGCTATTATATAGCTTTGGATAACTCACCTTAACAATACAGGTAGATTGTAAAACTCTATAGTCAGTGATATAGCAGACTTTGAAAGCTTGATTCCTGTTCCTTTCCCTGAGCAGATGTGCATACATTCAGAGACCCCTGCATTGAGTTCAGAACCAGACTGGTGTACCAGAGGCTGTCAGCAGCTGGGTTTCTCCATGAGCTTCATAACCTCAGTGCTGTTATAACTTCCAACTGCCAGGAATTCCTTCTCTGCATGAAGGATTTCCCGACATAAAGAAAAACCATTTGATACATAGAAGACTGGAATTCTAGGGGTTTCAAAATATTCCCATCATCTGAAGTATCTGTCTCTCAGTTAAGGAAAAGAAAAAGAATGCAGACATATAGAGAGACACCAGGGACATGGGTGGAAAGAGGGCACAGCACATATAGAAACTAGAAAAGGACAGCCTTCAGAAAACCAAGGAAGAAGTCCTCCAAGAAAACAACTCTGGCACCATGGTCTGGTCTTCCAGTCCTAAGATGTGTAAGAAAATTAATTCCTATTCTTTAAATTACTCAGTTTATAACACATTTTTATAAGAGCATATGTGAATTAAAACATAAACTCAACCAAATGATTTTCCTCTTACCTAGGAAAAACTAAGGGCTATATGTAATAAATATTGCATCAGACCACACAGAAACTCAGTGTCAAAAATAGGATATGAACTTTAAGGTTGAGATTTCTACCTTCTGGTGGCTGGCGGTCATTCTTCTTGTTTAATACCCAGGGAAGAATTATAACCACTAGTTTTACCTCAAAGCAAAATACCTTGATTTTTTCCAAAATGTATTGTCAGTCCATTGGACCATTGTCCCAGGCTAAAGAGTAGATGTCTAAAGACTGAGGAAAGGCTTGAGGAGGAGGAAGTTACCTGGGGGTGGGGAAGTAAATCTGTTTCCTGTGGTCCATAGACAGCCTGTTCCTGTCCAGTCCAGGCAGGTGTTGACATCAAAAAATATTGATCATTCAGCAATCATGCAGCAAATGGAAATCCAATGAAGCTCATTAGGATTTGTCCAAGAACATACATTTGGACTGAATTCAAGCTTCTGGAGAGCCAAATTTACCACAGGATGTTCACTGGAAGTTATTCTAGCCACTGTGATAGGCTGTGGGACCATGTGATGAGCTGAGACCTTCCTGACGGGATTATAAGGGGTCCCCAGAAATGATCTAGTTGAATAGAGCATGACTTGGACTGTGATATGCTCTTTAATTTTATTCATGGAGGGAAAAATATAATAAAAATATCCTAAAAAATAATCCCTGTCTTTACGTATAAGGTAGAATCAATATGGTTATTTACCTAAGGAGGCAATAAGGTGGTTTCCAATAATTTAGCAAACCACATATACAAACATATGCACACACAGACACACACACACAAAAACCCAGCTGCCCTTTGAAACCTGGCAAACACTGACTCTTGGGTGGCAAAGATTGTGCAGTGCTCTCTTAGCAAAAGATAAGAATAAACTATTCCTCAGATTTACTACTCAATCACATGACCAATTGTGACTCCAGCCAAGTCTGCCAACAAAAGCAGTCACTTTTTGCAATGCTTTGTGTACAAGTGAAGCCCATTCCTTGCTCCTGGGGTCTAACAAGCCTCATGCCAAATTCCAGGATTGATTAATCAGTCCAATGTGCTAAGGAAGGAGGTGATGAAGAAAAGTATAAATTTTATAGAATGCACAAAAATCTTTGTCACTATTGTCATAATTTTAATTTGGGATTATTTTCCCTATATACAGCAAAAATAAATACATGATCCTTATATAAATGTTTTAACGTTTGAGTACTATGCAAAAAAAATTGTACAACTGCAGGAATAACTGTGCTATGCTTTGATAAGCACTGAATTTTTGCATGTTTCTGATTCAAATAAAAAAATTTTAATTGTAAAAGCAGCCCCAGATGTTAAGGGACCTTGTGAAGTATTTCTCCCAGAATTTTTATAAAAAGAAAAATAAATTCATTCAGAAAGACACGGAGAAAATTAGAACAAAAAATGAACATTGAATTATTATCTGGAAAAATTTCAGAAAAACTCAAAAGCTGTAGTTTATATTTTAACTGTTGGGTGAAGAGAATGACTACAATTCAGAAAAATATTTTTTGTGTGTTTTCTAAGAATTATCACAAAGGCCCAAAACTTTCTGTGACATCTCATGTCAGTAATGGATGTAAGACATGGGCACGATTCAGGGGAGCAAAACAGAGAGGGCATTGGCCATGGTACAGTGCAGGCTTGGGCAATTTTTAGAGATTGGGATGGTGAAAAGAGGAAGAAGAGCTATGACACCAGTCCATGAACAGAGTTGATCCCCTCACAAGGGAGACCCATTGAAAGACTTTAATCCATGGAACTATGAAATGCAAAGGGAGTTTCCCAAAAAAGAATCTGGCAAAAGCAGGCAGACCATTTGTAGGAGTCAGCAGGATTATACTAAAAAACCCTTCTAAATACTCACTGGGAGAGTGCAACAGGAGCTTACTTTTGCAAATGTAGTTAAGTCCTCTGTGTTGGAAGACTTGTCTTTCTGAGTTTGAACAAGACCCAGCAGAAAGATATGATATTCACTTCTTATTATAGTTGGCTGCACAAAAGTTTGCCCTAATTCCAGGGTCTGTTGCAGAAGCCTCTCCCTGTTTTCACCTGGGAAGGTCACGGTGTAATGAAATCTCTACAGTGCTTGTTGGACTACACCCTTGCTGAGCTAAGTTTTTTTTTTAGAGAGTTTCAGTCACTTATCTATGCCAGGCCTTTCATAGGTAAACTAACTCATCCAGAGCTACATTCGCAATCAATGCCTTTATGACTGTCATATGCTGGACCACTTACTCCATGCCCTAATTACTTGAAGGACTGGTGCCAAAGGGAACAGCAACCATGCCCTAAAGTCCACTGAAATTCTTCAAATCATGCAGTTCTTTACAAGATCACCATGCTTCTTCTTTCCCACAGAAAGCACAATAAAATTCTTACCCCTCACTTCACCACCACTTCTTGCTGAAATCAGGGTCTTCACATGGCATCTGTCCCCTAAGGCCTGGGGTGTCTCCTACTTTCAAAAAGATAAACAACAAACTCACTTTCCAAGGACAAGCATTTGCAGATTTCTTGCCTGGCCACAAGTAAATAATAAGAAAACCAAGGTTTGTTAAGCACTGATTATTGTGATTAATTCTGGGTAAGCCCCCAAAAGGAATGTATCAGATCTTCACCCGTGTTAGGATGGCTATAGTAAAATCTGAAATAATCAAAATAATAAAGTTTTAAATCACTGACTAGTCGTTCCATGCGACATAACATAATTATCAAAAATGCAGAAAATTATTATTTTTAAATGTCTAAATTTGAGAAAAGCATTTTACCACTTCCTGTAAGAGAAAACAGATCATACAATCTGTATTCTGTCCTTAAATCCTTCTAGAAAGACAAATTGATGAAGATTTTAAATATACAACTGGCACACAGGAACAAACACAGAGGAGACATAGCTTTTGGGAAGTTGCAAGGGGTACAGAGCAGTGAGAACTTTTTAGAGCTGAGGAAGTGGAAGTAGGTGAGAAGAAAGGAACAAAATCTCTTGCAAATAAGAGGGAAAAATGGAGACAGAACATATTTCTGGCACTGACTGTAATACAACACTAAAAAAATGGGAGTGCTGGATATTTACCTCACTGCTATCTATGAGCAATGCTGTCCTTACCATTGAAGTCTATCCCAGGCAAGAGTTTCCTTCAGACTCTCTTTCAATCTTATATAACTGGAATGGCCCCTGAAATTCTAACCACTTGCTTATGTCTAAGCACCATAAAACTCTTCACAGGGGTCCAGAAAATGCATTTTTGTTTATAGATCAGAAGTGTCTGAGGTCATGGTTGTGGCTGAAATAATGAAGACCTAGATAGATTCCATACCTGGTCACCTAACAAGTGATCACAGGGATATGTGAGGTTATCCTGGGGTTTTGTATTACCAAAACCCCATGAATTGTGCTTTTTTTTGTAAGGCAAATGCCATTCTGTAAATCATTGTGTAAGCCAAACTAGTTAAGGAATTATAAAGTCATGAACATGCAGCAAAGTGAAGACATGCGTGTGAAGAAACCGGGAATTAAGACCAATTCCAAGTATCTCTTCCTTTGCTGATGGACACACATGTTGTTGTTGGAACCATGTTGGGAAAAATTTGAAATGGTTGTTAAAGTTAAATTATGGAACATTTACACACAGCAAAACCATGCTTAAGTATAAACACAGAATTTCATTATTAAAAGACAGATTCTAGCTGGGCATTGTGTCATACTCCTGTAACCCCAGCACCAGGAGGCTGAGGCAGGAGAATCAATGTGAGTTGGAGTCTAACCTGAGCTACATAGTGAATTCAAGACCAGTCTGACATACACTGTGAAACCTTGTCTCAAAAATCAAATCAAAATAAAACAAAACAAAAAATGGAAAAGTTCTATGTATTCATGACAACATTGTTTGTAAAAACCTCTAACTAGAGACTATGTGTCATAGACTGAAATATGACTGAACTATGTCACTCTTCAAATTCCTGAAAATTCAGCATCCATAGGGACATATAAGTTTGAATTGGCCATAAAGATCCTAGTCAAATAGTATTGATTTGACTATATCTGCTATACTGATAATACTCTGTTTCTTAACCAGGAGTCAAGCAGTCAATTTATATAAATTAATCAAGGCATAATGCTTGTATTTAATATGTCTGTGTACATATTTATATATTTTTGTATGTTCTTTCTATGCACTTTAAAACTTAAATATTTGCACCAGTCATTAAGACCTTAATATCAAATGAAGGAAACAAGATTAATCCAAATAAATTAACTATGGGTAATATAAATAATAAAAGAATACAAATTGTCAAATGTGCCAATTATTTTAATGAGGACTCTGTTGTATGCACTAATAGAAATCCAAATTAAACTTATCTAAAGTATTCAGTGAATAAATTTGTACTCATATATGTATCATAAAATACTATGGGATCAATGTTAGAGATTCAAAGTACAATTTTATAAATGGACAGTGAAGATAAATGAGACTGTCAGTGGTAGACTGACACACAGATAGCTGAATGGACAGCTAACTGAATCTTCAATCACATCATCCTTACTATGATTTAGTTTGAATATGGTTTGAGTGTGCTTTCTAAAGACCTGTGTGCTGGAAGCCTGTTCAGCATGGCTTCATTGCCAGGTACTATAAAATGATGATGTGGTCTTATTGTCATGTAATTATGTCATCTGTGCAACTATCCTCAGGAGAGTTCAGTATAGTTCTTACAAAACTAGGCTAGATGTAGTAAGAGTGGTTATTACAAAAAGCAATTGAGCCTGACCCTTGAAAGGTCTCTGACTGCCTGTATCACTACTGAAATGCAATGAGGTCTTTACATTGCAAGCAGAGGCCAGCACCATGATCTTGAACCTTCAGAGCTGGGAGGTATATCATCCAGTCTTTATGAAATTCCAACCTAAGACTTTTGTTTAATAGCATCTAGGGGACAAATGCCCATATTCCCTGTTACACTGATACCTTGTAGGTGTCATTAGATCATGCAAAAAGGAAGACTGATGCAGTTTGTTCCTACTGAAAATGGGCTACTATGATTTCTTTTGTTAATGAATCATACAAGTCAAGGTACAAGGACTAGCTCTCCAGGTCCCCAAGGTATGCTGCAGCAACATCATCAACATAACCCACGCAGCTATCTGGGTTGGGCCTTCACCCTGAAACTCCATGGCCATGGCTCCTCGACACTAGCTCTGTTTCCCCGCTTACCCAACCTTCAGTCCAATACTGAGCTCTATCTAACCTGTTGAGGGAGCATGAGTCAGTGAACCCACTTGTGCTTGTATGCTGATACAGTTGAATGGCAAATCCGTTGTGTAGGTTTTCCTCTCCTTGCCTTTCCCTTCCCAGAATACAAATGAGGTGCATTTTCAACATAAATGTTAACAGAGAACAAGAACTGTGACTTAATAGGATAGATACCAGGAGAGAGAAGAGCTTCATCTGAGACTGAGTCATCTGGATAAGCACCAGTAAGGTCAGCACCCCAAGGGCAAGGCCTGAGACTGAATCCCTACTCTCTCCACCTCTGCTGGGGGCAAGGAAATTGAGGCTAGGAGAAAGGAGCACTGGGCTTCAGAAGTAGAGAAATGGTCTCAAGTACAAAGGACCCTTGCCAGAAGAGAAGGATCAAGGGGACCTGGGAGGAGGGACTCCTTTACCTATTTATCTGAAGCTCTTTAGGGATTTGTCCAGAAAGTACAAAGATTAGAACAGAAAAAAAAAGTGCAGAGTTTAGCCTTCTTAGGTCATGGACATTCAACATTCAGGTCATTTTGCCCTTTCCCAGTGCTTTAGAGAACTATATATGATATTTGTTTCTCATTGAATCATTCAGTATGGTTTTTATGCCTCCCACATTCTATAGTGTCTCATCACCAGCAGCTCAGGGGCCTCCTGCTGGAAAGAATCCTCTTCCCAGTTACACCACTGCTTTCTGCTGGACATTAGGCTATACGCAGGGGATTATGTATTTGATGTGGTTTTCCCCTAAAGTTGTGCTTTATTGTGATTAACTTAATTGAATGAAAAATTATTTGAAGGTAGTAGGGAGTAATTTTTAAAATAAATTATTTTATAAAAAGATTTTTTGATGTTTTTACAGTTATGGAAATACTGATGTGACTGAGACATGTAATACGCATTCTGATTGCTAAAGAGTATGAAATTATGTGGCTTTCAAAGAAAGTGGATTTTTCAGAGCTGGGCATGGTGGCCATGCCTGTAATCTCAGCATTCTGGGAGGTTGAGGCAAGAAGATTGCAAGTTTGAGACCTTCTTGGGCTACTTAGTGACTCAGAGAGAACCTGTATTAGAAAAAAATATAAAAAGGGTTCACCATGCAGGTCAGTTGAAAGGCCAGGAGTTGAAAAAAAGACAAAGAAAAACAGAAGAAAGACAGAATGAAATGGGTGAAGGAGTGAAGGAAAGAGAAAAATCAAGACAGAGAGTTTGGTTGTTTGATCAGTTTTTTCATACTTACATCTTGTAACCTGAGCAAATACTTCTATGATAACAATATGTAATATATTAACTACTGTTAATTTCATGTTTTAAAAAAAATTCTGTATGGTTTATATCCTTTTTTTGTTTTGCTTTTTAAGATAAAAATAAAAGTAAACAATAAAAAATACAAATATCTCATAGTACAGCATATTTTGGGGGCTTGCATTTTAAACACAATCTGATGGTATCTTTTTATTGATGGTTTAATAAATTTTATGTTATAGCAGAATCTTTTTCTTTATGTGTTATGTGTTTGTTTGTTTCCGATGTGCTTGCTTTGACACTGAAGAATTTTTAGCGTTAGTTAATATATTGCATATTGTTATCTTCAAAATAGATTCAGATTATAATATTTAGGCATGAAATGATCAAATAATAAAACAATGAAAACACCAACTGTTTCTCTTGGTGAACTAATACAGATTACTAGTATAGTCATATATCTTGTATATATATACATATGCACACATATATATATGTATACATATATACATATCATCTTTCCTCATGCTTCTTTTCCCCTCTCTTCTACACTAGTTGTTCTTCCCTTCTGAGCAGTTTCTTTCTTTTTTATTTTCATAGTATCTATTGTACATTTTGGATCATATTTAGTCTTTTAGTTTTTTTATACTAGGGAGAAAATATGATATTTATACATGTGAGTCTGAATTATTTCACTTATAAGTATGTTCTCAAGCTGCATGCATTTACCTATAAAAGCCGCAAGTTTATCCTTCGTAGATAAGTAATTCTCCATTGTATAAAAATACTATGTCTTTTTTATCCACCCATGGTTGATGAGTATTTGGGTTGTTTCTAAGATTTAGCTATTACAAATTGTGCTGCTAAAAGCATGGGCGCACATATATCACTGTGGCATGAAGTTTTCAATTCTGCTGGGAAAACACCCTGAAAGGGAATAGCTGGATTGAATGGAACCTCCAATTCTAGTTTTTTGAGCAACTTCCACATTGAATTTTCACAGTGGTTGTACCAGTCTATACTCAAATTAACAACAGAAAATTGTTCCTTTTTTCCCACAGACCCACCAAAGTTTGTTATTGGTTGATTTCTTGATGACAGCTATTCTTTCTGGGCTGAGATGGAATCTCACCATTGTCTTTTTTTCATTTCTCGAATGACCAGTGATGTTGAACATTTCTTCATGTATTTATTTACCACTTGTATTTCTTCATCTTAGAAATGTGTGTTCATCTCAGATTCTCATTTTCTGATTTAGTCATTTTTGGGGGAGCCTGATGTTTTTCAATTCTTTATATGTTCTATATATAAGTCCTTTGAGGGATAACTGGCTATTTTTTTCCGATTCTGTGAGTTTTCTTTTCACTCTGTTAGTGATTTCTTTTGATGCCCAAAATTTTTTGTTTATTTATTTATTTTGGTACTTGGAATCAAACTCATGACCTCATGCTTGCTAGGTGGGTGCTGTGCCACTGAGCTATATCTCCAGCAACATTTTTCAGTAAAATAAGATCTTACTTGTTGATTTTTTGAAGTACGTCCCATGTGGTTTGTGGTTTGTTTGTGAATGCTTTGCCTACTCCTACTTCTTCAAGATTTCTACCTATCTTGTCTTCCAATAGATTGTTTCTGTTTTAATATTTATATCTTTTATTGATTTGACTTCAGTTTAGTGCATGGTGATAGACATGGGTCAAGTTTTAGTCTTCAGCATGTGGAAAGTCAGTTTTTCCAGCACCATTTATTAAAGAGGTTATCTTTCTTCCAGTGAACTGGTTTGGCCCCTTTGTCAAAGGGAAGGTAGTTGCATATGCTTATAGTTGTGTCTGAAATTTTTAATCTGTACCACTGATCTCAGTTGTGTTTTTATTCTAGTACCATACCTATTTTATCACAATAGCTTTGTAGTATAACTTCAAGTCAGGGATTGTGATGCCTTCTGCCTCACCTTTGTTGCCCAGGACTGCCTGTGCTATTCTAGGTCACTTCCATTTCCAAATAAATTTTTGGAATGTTTTCTCTAGATATATGAAATATGCTAATGGTATTTTGATCAGAATTGCATTAAATCTGTATAACAGTTTGTGGGTATGACCATTTTCACAATGTTGCCTCTTCCTATACAAGAGCAAGGGGTATCTCTCTATTTTCTGATATCCTCTCAATCTAATTTTTCAGCATACTATAGATTTCAATATACAGATCTTTACATCCTTCATTAGATTGATTCTTAAATATTTAATTTTTTGGATGCTATTATGAAAGATGTTATTTTCATAATGTCATTCTCTGTTTGCGTATTGGAATGCTATTGATTTTTGAGTATTGATCTTGAATCTCACTACATTGCTGAATTTGCTTATTAACTCTAGTAGTTTTTTTGGTGGAGTTTCTGGGCTCTTTTATGTAGAGTATCATGTCTTCTGCAAACAATGATAACTTCTTACTTTCCTATTCTTATTTCTCTTTCTTGTCTAATTTCTCTGGCTAATGTTTCAAGAACTATTTTGAAAAAGAGTGGTAATAGTGGAATCCTTGTTACTGATATAAGGGTGAAAGTTTTCAGTTTTTGTCTATTTAATATGTTGCTGGATGTTGGTTTGTCATAGATGGATTTTATCAGGTTGAAGTATTTTCTGTAGGATTTTTTTTATGAATGAGTGTTGGACTTTATCAAAAGCTTTTTCTGCATCTATTGAGATGGTCATGTGATTTTTGTCTTTGGCTTTGTTGATGTGGTGTATTAAATTTATTGATTTGCCTGTGTTGAGCCATCCTTGCATTCCTGGGATAAATTTCATTTGGTCATGGAGCATAATATTCTTGATGATCTGTTGCATTCTATTTGCTAGTATTTTATTGAGAATTTTTGCCTCTATTTTATTAGGGAGATTGGCCTATAGTTTTCCTTTTTGTTCGTACCTTTTTCTGGTTTTGTTATCAGAGTAATACTTGCATTCAGAAATGAATTAAGGAGAACTGTTTCCCTTTCTATTTCATTAAAGTGTTTAATGAGTATTGGCATTAAATCTTCACTAAATTTCTGGTAGAATTCTGCAGTGAATCCATCAAGACCTTGGCTTTTGTTTACTGGCAAGTTTTGCATTAGGTTTTGAATTTCAGTAACTAATATTGTGCTACTCAACATTTTATATCTTCTTGATTCACCTTTGGCAATTCAAATATTTTTAGGAATCTATCCATGTCTTCTGTGTTTTTTAGCATATGCTAGTAAAAGTTTTCAAAGTAAGTACTGGAGGTCTTCTCAATTTCCATAGGATCTGTAGTAATTTCACCCATTTCATTTCGCATTGCACACATTTGAGTTTTTTCTTTACTTTTTTGATAAATTGGCTAGGGGTTTATCAATTTTATTCCTTCAAAGAACTAACTCTTCAATTCATTAATTCATTGTATTGTTTTATTAGTCTCAGTTACATTAATTTCTGCTCTGATATTCATAATTTGTTCCCTTCTATGTGTTTTTTATTGATTACTCTTCTTTATCTAAAGCTTGAGGTGCAGCATTAGGCCATTTTTTTTTGCTCACTCTGTTTTCCTGATGTGAGGATTCCCTATGTATTTCCCAATTAGGACCACTTGCATTGTATCCCACTGGTTCTGGTATGTGGTATCTACATTTTCATTTAATTGTAAAGATTCTTTAATTTCTTCTTTAATTTCATCTGTGACTCATCAGATGTTCTGGAGGGTGTTATTTAATTTCCATGTGTTGATGGACTTTTTGCAGTTTCTTTTGTCATTAATCTCCAATTTCAGTGCATTATGATCAGATAACATGCATAGGATAATTTCAATTCCTTTGTATTTACTTTAGCATGTTTTGTGGATTAATTATGGTCTACGTTAGACAACAGTCCATGTGCAGCTGAGAAGAATGTGTGTTCTGATGTTATTGGGTGGAACATCTAGTGAGTACATTTGTTCACATGTTTGGTTCAGTTCTGCTATTTCTTTGCTGATTTTTATCTAGTTGATCTATTTCTTTGTAACAATAGGATATAAAAGTCCCCCATTACAATTATGTTATTGCATATTTGATTTTTCTTATCTATTAGCATTCATCTTATATACCTGGACACTCCTGTATTTTGTATGTATATATTTGTGATTTTTATCTCTTCCTCTTGAATTTTTCCCCTTAAAAATATGTAGTGAACTTTTTATCTCTTTTGATCCTCTGTGGTTTGAAACTCACATTTTCTGCAAACAGAATAGCTACCTCTGCTTTTTTTCAAGGTTCTTGTTTTCCATCCCTTGAGTTTTGGTTTATGAGTTTCAGTTTCAGTTAGATGTGTTTTTTGTGTACAACATATTGTTGGACCTTGTTTTTTGATGCATTCTGTCAATCTTTCTTTTAATTGGAAAATTTAATTCATTTACATTGATGTTATAGCTGATATGCATTGGCTTCTGTTTATAATTTTGTTTTCCTGTTGTTGATTCCCAGATTTCCTGCCTCCTGGATTCTTTCTTCTGTTGTTCTGGGAATTTTGATCATTTTTAGCTCTATCTAGAATGTCTTTTAATACTTTTTCTAGGGTTGGTTTGGTGGACATGAATTTCTTATGTTATTCTTTGTCATGGAAGAATTTTATTTCTTCATTAATTTTGAAAGATAGTTTTTTAGGGTATCTCAATCTGGGTTGAAAGTTATTTGCTTTCAGGACTTGAAATACTTCACTACAAGCTCATCTCAACTCAATGGTTTGTGTTGAGAAGTCAACTGTGATTCTGTTGGACTTTCCTTAATAGATGATCTGTTTATTTTTTCCAGCAGGTTTTACTATTCTGTTTTTATGCTGATTTTCTGGGATCTTGATTATTATATGTCTGAATGTAGATTATTTTCAATATGGCTGCTTGGAGTTCTAATATGCCTCACTTATCTGTATAGCAGATTCTTTTCCCATGCTTGAGAAATTTTCTATTACTTCTACAAACAATTTTATGTCATTTGCATCAACACTGCACTTTCATTGACACCTATCAGTCTCATATTGTTTTTTGTTGCATCTTTTTGGAACTGTTGAAGTGTTATTTCATGGTCCCTTGTTATTTTTAAGAGTCTTTTTTCCTTTCATGATCACTAGCTGTGATCCTGTCTTCACAGTCTGAAAGTCTATCTTCAGTTTGATTCAAGTGGCTTTGGCAGCTTTTAATGGAATTTTAAATTTCTTTATATCACTTTGAATTTGTTTCATACATTCTATTTCTTTCCTCTATTGTTCATCTCCATGATTTTCCTATGCTCTTGTGTTTTTTAAAATCTATGTCTCCATGATTTTCCTATGCTCTTGTGCTTTTTAAAATCTATGTCTACTCTTGCTATGCCGAGCAACTCCTTCACTAAGGTTGCCATTTCTTTACTTGAGATATAATTTCTCCTGTGTCCTCATGGATTTGTTGCTTTATGTCTCTTGCTATTTTTTCAGAAATTTCAGATGTGTGACTTGCAATGTCTGGTATTTTTATGTCTCCTGTGTTTGTTCCAGATGAACTGGGGGTTTGAGATTGTATTTTACTTTTTCATTTTGTCACTTTCACCTCTTAGTTAATAGTTTTGTCTTTTCAATCCTGCCAGTCTTGACTGTTCATCATGTTTTACTGGGGGCCCCACTGTGTGACTGACAGTCACCTAGTCTCTGGCTCCTACAGTGTAAGAGAGGGGCCAGTCACTTGGATTCCTCCTGGGGGTCAGTTAGGTCAGTCCTATATTTTTCTTAGGCTGAATATCCTAGAAGCATTAATGTGAACCAATCTTTAGTTTGTATTGTCACTGTGGCCTCAAGCTGTTCCAGGTCATTACAACTACATGTCCATAATGTTCATCCCAGCCAGGACCTACTGTGTCACTGGGAATCTTGCAGGCTCATCTGGGTTTCTCTGGATGGGGGAGGCCTCACTGGTGTTCTTGCCAACCCACCTAAGACCCCTTGTATGGAAGAAAGGCTCACATGTGCTCTCACCAGCTCATCAAGACCTAGATGTTTGCTGAGCCTTCTGCTGAGCAAATCTGCTTCTGGGGGTTATTACTGCACTCTCAGTGGCCCACTGAGGATGTCTGCATAGGGGAAAGGTTCACTGAGACTCTCAGCAGCCCAACAAGTTAGAGTAAGTGTCAGAAGGGGTTGTGGGTTGTCCCATGGGCTTCTGAGGTCATCTTGAAATGGGGGAGAGGAGGACAAGGTTTCCCTAAGCTGCTGAGGGCATAAAGTGGGGGGGGGGTAACATGCAGCCAATGCTATCATCAGATTCTGACATCTGTAGGGGTGGTGTCACTAAAGTTTTTAATAATTCTTTTTTATCTTCCTTATTTAGATCTATTTTTAAAAAACCTTTAACAATTATCTTTGATATAAGGTACATATTTTAAAATGATAACCTTACATATTCAAACAGTGCAATATAAGTTAAATGAAATTCTAAAATTTTTCAACACTATCTTAAATTACTCTGTTTCGTATTTCACAAGATTTTTCATAAATTGTTAATCTAAGGTTTTGACATTGCACAAACAGATTTATATTACTTGGATTGAGTCTATGACTTGACTAAGGAATGCTTTCTGTAGTGTTGATTTAGTTTATAGAGGAGATTCTTTATGCTATGGTCTATGAAGTGACTTTTTCAATGAACCTGTCCTCCACTGGGAGTTAAAGATCTCTAAGGATTTTGATCCAGAAATCTATATCAAACCAGAATGACAGAGTTTTACATTTTTTCTTTTTCTCTTTCTCAATAGTTCTCCACCAGAAACCCTAGAAAAAAACAGCTTTTGCTGTTGTTTCTGTGATGATTTAAGAATTTTTTTCCTTCATAGAAAGTGGTCTGAGCATGATTCCCTGCCTGCATACTACATACAGGCTTTCTCCAACCTTAACACCTGTCTCCAAACTTTCTCCTGTTCACTTGACAGATGTCCATGGAGAAGATGTGTGTAAATTTCCTTTTGACTCCATGGTTCCAAGGAATTTGTCTTCATAGTAGTCTACACTTGGCATTTATCACTTCCACAATCTTTTAAAAAGAATTCTCACAAAAATGATTACCTCAAGCACCTGTAGGAGGAAGCAGACCTCTGGTAACAGCTTCATCTGCTCCAATGTCTAATTTTCCATTAGCTTTCAAGGTGGTCATTCACCAAACCATCAATGCAAAGGTGATTACTTCCCACAGTGCCCCTCATCACCTTTCTCTGACTGAGGATAATTAATTCATCTCCAGCGCAAAACACAGACACTATTTTTTTGTCAAAATAATATTTATCTCATGTTCAGGCTACTGTACAAACACTCCCCAGACTTGGACACTGCTCATCATAAAACAAACAATTATTGAGCCATTCCAAACATGCAAGCTTGACCTACAAACATCTGCCACAGAACACAACTGTGTTAACTGTTATAGGTTCCTGAAAAAAATTGAGTATTCCCTTTAGAGATCTATGTGTTCTGTCTGGGGTGCATTCACCACTGTCTTCTTGACTAGAACCTTGGTCTGGAATGTCACTTCTTTGGCTTTCAGGTTGTAGGCACCCTGTGTGGTGGCACCAATCTGCAGGTATCCTTCCTTTTGATCATACTCTGGCCAGTAGGGCAGAATCTCCCCATTGGTGTTCCTGGGAACAGAATCAAAGGGAAATTATACAAAGAACTTCATGTATTTTCCATTTTTTTTCATGAGACATTCCACATTCCATTGGTTTACCTCTACAAAGATATCCATGCACATCCAGTGATAGATACTGCCCCATCTCCTCAAACAGTTTGTGCCTGCACAAGAAACTTTCACTGCCACATTGCTATGGTGTCAGAATCTAGTATTTGATTATTCCAGTTGTAGAAGACACCAGGTATGCCAGCAGGTATGCCCAACCACACACTACCACCAATTCTTTTCCCTTTTTGCCACCAGATCCACACATTCCAAGCAAAGTAGTCCCAAAATTTCATCACCATATTGATGAATTTGATCTCCTCTTTAGAGGCACACTCAGGGTGTAAATAACAACAAAAAAATCTTTTAGTACTCAAAGTGTGATAGGTTAGGCCACTTGCAGTTGCAGCACAGGAGATTTGGTATAAATTCAGACTCTTGGAAGTCCTTTGTATCAGTGACAGTTGACCAAGATATTTTTCCTAATTCATAGGTTTTTATTTTCACTCTGTTGGAGATTTATTTTGACATGCAAAAACTTTTTAATAAGACACAATCCCAGTTGTCAATTCTGGAAAGGTTTTCCCATACAGTTTTATTTTTGTTCATGAATTCTCTGCCTACCCCTAAGTTTTCAAGATTTCTACCTACTTTGTCTTCTGGTAGATTTAATGTTTCTGTTTTAATATTTAGATCTTTGATCCATTTTTACTTTAGCTTAGTGCATGGTGGTAGGGATGGGTCTAGTTTTCATTTTGAGCATATGGAAAGCCAGTTTTTCCAGTACCACTGATTAAAAAAGCTATCTTTCTTCCAGTGAAAGTCTTTGGCCCCTTTGTCAAAGATAAGGTGGATGAGTGTTTCTGTAGTTGTGGTCCTATCTTCTAATCTATTCCATTGATCTTTAGGTTTGTTTTTATTCCAGTACCATGCTGATTTTATCATAGTGGCTTTGTAGTATAACTTCAAGTCAGGGATTATGATGCCTCCTGCTTGCCTTTGTTGCCCAGAATTGCCTTTACAATTCTAGGCCTTTTCTGGTTCCTGATTAATTTTAGGAAACATTACTCTACAGATATGACTCTGTGAGGTATGATAATAGTATTTTGATTGGAATTGCAATAAATCTGTATAACAATTTTGAGGGAGTGACCATTTTCACAATGTTTGTTTTTCTATCCATAAAGAAGGAATGTCTTTCCATTTTCTGAGATGCTCTTCAATTTCTTTTTTCAGAGTTTTGTAATTCTCACTGAATAAATCTTTTACTTCCTTTATTAGGTTGATTCCTAGGTACTTCATTTTTTTGGATGCTATTGTGAAGGGTGTGGTCTCTCTTATTTCTCTCTCAGTGAGTTTGCTGTTTGTGTACCTGGATGTTACTGATTTTTTTAGTGTTGATTTTGTTTCCAGCTACATTACTGAATTTGGTTATTATATCTAGAAGTCTTTCAATGGAGTTTTGGAAGTTTTCTATGTAGACTCTTGGTCTTTATGAATTACATGTAGAGTCAGAGGTATTCATTTAAAGAGATCCTGGTTTTCAGTGTGCACTATAAGCTTGATAATCATGTATATAAGACTCAGTCATGGATATGAAGTCCATCCATATCTTTGTCTTTATGTATATCTGTTTTCGCCATGGTTTCAGTGCCACATACCAGATTTATTGTAGCTTATAAAATTTTTGAGTGTTGCATACATATTAACTTTCCTATACATTCCTATATTTCAAAATCTGAAATACATCATATCTGCAAAGGACCTGAAGAACTGTCTGAGTATGAGATAATTAGAGGCACATGTGTTCTGAAAAACCCTGAAGTGGGTCACAAGTCAAACTGAAATACATAATATATTTGTGAAAAACCTTCATTAAATATTATATTATTAAATATAAAAAGGTTAAAATATATGTTTGGATACATGAAATGAGAGCTACAGAGACATAAACATATGGTATTTGACTCAAGTTTAGCCCTTTTTAAAAACATCTCTTCACTCATATTATGATAGACTTTAGAGAGTAGAAAATCAACAATAGCATTTTTGCCCTCAAGTAGAGCCCTGCAGAATATTCAGTTCCTTTCTCACTTATATCATAAGTCAGGACTGTGCTAGTGACTATGGCTGGGCCATATGAGGGCACATCTTTTATGCATGTTAGATCAGGAGATGATCTATGTTCTCACCAACACAGGTTAGCTCTGTGATATGGAATCAGTAACTTAAGAGTGGCAGAGGGGAGAAAGTTGCTCAAGGTCATCACACAAAGACTGTTAGGTTCCTAACTCAAATTCATATTCAGAAAAGACTCATTAATTTTTAAAAATGTAGCACCAAGCACTGAAAAGGTCTCATCCCCATGGTCTTCTATCACTGTCTTGGATTTCAAGTTTGATCAAAGCTTGGATGATACTGGAGTTTATACTTGTTGGTGCAAGCTCCAGCATCTGAAATGTCATGAATCATGCACAATTTATGGTACTGTGCCCACTTATATGGTTCAATTCTCTAGTTGTGTAGGAAACTCATAGTTATCACCAAAAGAAAGAGTTTCAAGAAAGTTCCTTCATGGGCAGTTGTGGGGACACATAAATGGTTGAGATAGAATTTGGATTTGAGTCAGATATTTATTCAGTGAAATAATGAGTGAATACAATGTGTTCAATAAACAAACTGGATGTATTTCTCTGATAGCCCATAGGGCATTCATGTCAAAACACCTACAATCTGGTAGGTGATTTTTTAATCCTACTTTTGAACATTTACAGGTTTTTTCTCATCAATTCTGAAGGAAGAGAAACAATTCAATGTCTTTTCCAAAAATGAGAAACCTTAAATATGAATACATGCACAAAGGGAACAAATTGTTTGCTGTGTTGTAGGAAACCATAAAACTCAGTATGTCATCTTTCAGGCACCTGAAACTCCTGTTTTTTTTTTTTTCTTGAGTCACTGAATGTGAGGTAGTTAGATGATAATGTGATGATGAAAAAAATAAAAAGCATGAGAAGACAATGAGGCTGAGGTTATATTCACATGTTTTGCCATGTTTTCTTACCACCAAAGTAAATACCTCCAAGCTCCAAAATGCTACATTTTCTTCAGACTGGATGATTGGATCCACAAATTCCTACTATTTACCATTGCACCAGGTCTATGGAATTCATTAGATAGCATTAACCATACTGCCTACAAACATGTAAGAGTAAGAGAAGGAAGGTCAAGTTGCAGTGAAGTTGGCTGAGTTTCCTTTCTTTCCATGAATACAATGTGAAATGTAAAAATAGGGAAAAATACAAAAGGAAAAAATGATATGCTAAAACTTGCACCTGTTAATCAAACTTTTAAAAATTTTTTACTAATTTGAAGGTAATAAAATACAACAGAATAAGATGGAATAAAGCCAATTGAGACAGTATAATGAAATTGGCACAGAAATTTACAGCAGGTAACTGGAATAACAGTAATAGGTACCATAGTATATCTCATTATCTTCACAATAGTTGTTCTTTCAATCAGGTATAGCAAAATCAAAGGAAATACAGAATATTATAGAACTTATCCAAACAGAATATTGAATAGAGCAATACCATTAATCAAGACAAAACAAAACAGTGATAAAAATATTTGCCTTCAAAGTGATGGTGGAAGGAAATCCCTCTTATTTGCTATATTACATATGGTCAACCTCCCAAGAGATGCTCAGATCTCTGGTTCCCACTTGCTAATGGGGGGGGGCGGGGGGAGATGGGATGTTTGATTCTCAGCCCACATGCCAGTAGGCTCATGGCTGCCTACCAGAGAGGTTAGCAGGTTGCTTGGTTTCCCACCATCCTAAGTTCAAACATGGTGTGGATCTTGGGAGACACTGGCTGGTTCTAACCGTGGGGTTGCCATGGCTTTCCAGACCACAGCCACTTACCAGGGAGGCAGGTGGTTCCTAGGTTTCCCAGCACCCTAAATTCCAACATTGCATGGATCTCAGGAGACTCTGCTGGTTCTCTCCCTGGGGTGACTGCAGTTTGTGAGACCACAGCCACTTACCAGGGTGGCAGGCTGGTTTCTTGGTTTCCCAGTGCCCTCTAAGCAAACATTTTTAAAAAGATCTCAGAATCCAAGTATAAAAGAAAAAATTTCTTGTGAATTATAGAAATTATTTTAGGAAGCATGCTACCCAAGATACTTTTTTAAAAAATTGGCCTAAGAACAGGTGGAATTACAAATTATCAGTAACCAGAAGCCTTCAAATATAGGAGGTCAAAGGTTTAGGAAATAGCAATTATGAAACGTAAGAGAAGCAGAGACAATGGGACTCCATGAAAATACGAAATACTTGCATAATCACACAGGCAGAAAAAGACAGGGAGAAATGTCTATAAGTTATATTTCAAGAAATTGTGGCTGAAAACTTCTCTAAAATGGTATAGATGCCAAAATGTAGATGCAGGAAGGACAGAGGGCTCTAGTACATTTCAGTCAAAAGAGAACCTCAAAGTCATAGAATTATGAAATTTTCAAAAATCAAAGACAAAGAAAAATTATAGCTCTATCAAGAAATAAGAGTCATATCACATAAAAAGACAGGCTTATGTATTGATCAGCGGATTTCATAGTAGAAACTCTGATGCCAAAAATAGTAGGATAATATACTAAATGCACTAAAGGAAAAATACCTGTCAACATAGAATACTGTATGGGGCCTTCACCCCCAGGAAGTCTCCCAGAAAGCAGCATCTCAGCCTGTCTCTTTGGGACCCGAAACTCTCAGACCCCTAGAGTGGCCTGGGCTGTTTGGATCAAAAGTCTGAGCAGACCTGCATCTTGGCGTGACTGTTTGGGACTGGTAGGCCCGCCCTTCATCCGCAGGGAACTGCCTGGAGATCGGCATCTGGGCCGGGTCTGTTTGGGCCCGTAGCCCCACCCTTCACCCCCAGGAAGTCTCCCAGAAAGCAGCATCTTGGTCTGTCTCTTTGGGACCTGAAACTCTCGGACCCGTAGAGTGGCCTGGGCTGTTTGGATTGGGAATATTGTGGAGACTGGCATTGTGGCCAGGTCTGTTTGGGACCGGGAACTTTTCAGAAACCAACATTGTGGCCTGACTCTTTGGGACCTCTAGGCCCTTCACTCGCAGGGAACCTCCTGGAGACCTGCCTGGGACAAAGCACGGTGGCCTGGCCTGCCTGAGATTCCACAGGCTACGAGGTGGCCACACCCAGCATTTGCCTTACAACTTAGGGAGCCAGGAGCCCACAGAGAGGAGTTAGGACCCTGTGAGGAAGCCAAGAGCCTGTGGAGGAGCCACTGTCTCTCCAAGAACTGAGGGTGTAACAGGTAATTTGCCACACAAGCAGAGAAAGCTTTGGAACACCGTTCAAAGTAAGGAAATATAGAAAAATGACAAAAGGAAAGACCAAAAGGCAGGCTCAAAGCCCTAGCCCACTCCAAGAAAGCTTAGCAGCTGTGTACCTAGAAGAAAAAACAAGCCATACACCTGAGATGTCTGAAATGATATCAAATGAAATAAATATGCAAATAGGGAAAGCTATGGAGAAATTCAAACCAGAAATACTTCCCAGGTAAAAGAAGAATTGATAAAAACAGTGAAAGAAATAGTGAATGCATCTAGTGAAAACACAGCTAAAAAATTAGAGGAACAAAGCAAACAGATAGAATCCCTCAAAGAACAATATAAGAAACAAACAGAATGCATAAAGCAGATTCAAAGAGATATACAGGAAATGAAAAATTCTATTGAAAGCTTTAAAAACTGCCTCAATGAAAGTGAAGACAGAATTTCAGACTTCGAAGATAAGATTGCAGCCAGTGAGCAGGAAAGACAAGATCTTTTAAAAATAACAAAGAATAAGGAAATAACAATTCAACACCTGCAAGATGATGCAAAGAAAAATAACATAAGATTAATAGGGATAAATGAAAAAGAATGGGACAGCCCAAATGATATCAAGAGGATATTTACAGAAGCAATAGCTGAAAACTTCCCAAACATGAGAAGAGAAACAGACATCTGGATAAGTGAAGCATATAGAACACCAAACAGCCATAACCAAAATAAAACTATACCCAGACACATAATAATCACCATCCCAGAAATCCAACATAAGAATAGAATACTAAAAACTGCCAGAGAGAAAAGAGAGATCACCTATAAAGGAAAACCTGTCAGAATCATGGCAGACTTCTCAACACAAACAATGAAATCAAGAAGAGCATGGAGTGAAGTCTTTCAGATCCTAAAGGAAAACCACTTCCAAGCCAGACTGACATACCCTGCAAAACTGTCCTTCAAAATGGAGGGAGAAATAAGATACTTCCATGACAAAGAACAGCTGAAGAACTTCATGAACACCAAACCAAACCTACAAGGAATACTGAAAGACATTCTAGATACACATGGGAGAAAACCACCAAGCAAGACAGACAATTAAACAGAATGGAAAGCTAAAGACACAACAGCAGAAAGATAACATGTCAACAATAAACCAATATATAACAGTTACAACCATTCATGTAAATGGCCTCAACTCACCAATCAAAAGAAACAGACTGGCAGAATGGATCAAGAAACAACATCCAACAATATGATGTCTACAAGAAACCCATCTAACACAAAAGGACACTCATAGACTGAAAGTCAAGGGATGGAAAACAATACTTCATTCAACAGGAAACCAAAAAAAAGCAGGAGTAGCAATCCTGTTGGCAGACAATGTGAATTTCAAACCAAGAATGATCCAAAGAGATAAAGAAGGTCACTACATATTAGTTAGGGGAAAACTTCAAGAGGAAGAGATAACAATCTTAAATATATATGCACCAAATTCCAGAGCACCCAGCTATATAAAGCAAATACTAACAGAAATGAAAAATCAAATAAGCAATAATACAATTATAACAGGAG
>PVJX010018053.1:0-37234 GCA_004027295.1 Dolichotis patagonum
TTCCCTTCCCTTCCCTTCCTTTTCCTTTCCCCCTCTTTCCATCCCCTTCTTATAAAGCTTTGCTTGCTTTTTATCTTTTTCTCATTTTTTCCTTCCTTCATATCCCTTCCCTCTCCCTAGTACCCCTTCCCTTTTGAACAATTTCTTCCTGTTTCATATCTGTCATACATTTTGGTTCTTACTTACATTTTCAGTTTCTCACACCAGAGAGACAATAGGATATTTATTTGCGTGTGTCTGATTTATTTCATTTAAGAGGATGGCCTCAAGGTCCATCCATCTATCTATAAATGTGTCCTCCATTTAGCTATAAATGTGCTTATCCTTCTTTATGACTGAGTAGTACTCCATTGTATAAAAAACCCTGCATCTTTTTTTAATCCACTCATTGGTTCCTAGTCTTAATTCTGCATCCTCTATGTTACTTAAGCTTGCCATGGCTTTGAGTCTCCACCCACCTTTGTTCAGATCATTTTTCCCACCCTTTAATCACTCCTTAATTCCCATCTTCCTCCTTTGTGAAGCCTTCTTTGTGAAGTCTTGCCACTACACCCTGTCCCCCAAATTTTTTTCTGAACCTTTGCCAAACCCGTCTAGCCCTTGCCGAGCAATGAGTTGACTGTCCGTCTGGGCTGTGAGTTTCTGTTTAATGAGACTTTGCACTTGTAGTGCCAAATCCCAAAGCCTGCCCTATAACTGGTGGTATTGATAATCATTTGTTTGATAAAACAAACTAAGAAGTGAATAGAATGCTCTGACTTCACTCTTTCTCAAAGTCTTAAATTCTTACTCCTTTGCTTAAAACTCCATTTTCGTCAAGATTTGGACCATTAATCCCAGACACTGAATTGAACCAAATCCTCAGCCTGTCCCTGCTGAGATCTGACCACAGTCCCTAGAAGGAGGGGCTAGAATGATCTCTACCTTGTGAGTCAGGAGACTGTAGTCATCTGCCCAGGGTTTCAGGGATGGCGAACAGTGTGCTGAGGCTTGAGTTTAGGTCGATCTAACTCTACAGTAGGGTCTCTGGTGTGCCATTTGGATACTTACGGCCTGGCCTCCACCCGGTGCTGGGTTCCTGACTGCTCCCAAGTTTCTTGCTGCCACTACAAACTCCTGGACCACGGGCAGCAGCTGTGGTCTTTTGGCGTCCAGCAGCTAGTCTGAACTGGCAACTGGCAAGACTGGCAGTGGTTCAGGGGTAGAAAAAAACTAGCTGCTTCTTTCTGCACTTGTGGCTGTGCTTTTTCAGCCGGTATCCCTCCTCCCCCACTAGGGCGGGCAGGCAGACGACGTTTATCTTGGGCATTGGGCCTTTGCCAGGGCAGCCAGGCAGAGCGGACATTAGCCCTTTGCCAGGGCAGACAGGCAGAGCTGGCTGGTGAGCTCAGTCAGGTGAGGAAGGGTTCTGGGTCCCCGATCAGAGTAGGTCCGATGCCAGCTCCCTCCACACATCCCACATCCCACCCAGAACCTTCATCCATGGAGGCGCCTGCCCGACCCACTCCCCCACGTTCCTTGGTCAGTACTTTTAAAAGGACCTGTCTACCAGTTCCACCTGCAGAGTGTGTTCAAGCCTTACCTGTGCCGTGCTCCCTTTCTTTGCTTTCACGAAAAGGTACAGATCAGTTGTTCTCAAGGAGAAGCAAGTTCCTAGTCCTGGATCATCAGTCTCATGGGGCTAGAGCTCAGTATGGAGGAGAGGGGGCACGTGCCCTGGGTCTTTGCTCTCTGCCTTACCAAGGCAGTCTGTCTCTTCACTGGCTACAGAACCTACTAAGTGTGGTTCCCATCCTTCCTACGGGCCATCTCTCTGTCACCTTTCCCAGGACCTACGGCTCAGCTTTCCCCCTAACTGTTGGGGCCATCAGATAAGACCCTTCTTAGATCAGCGGTCTTTCTCCTCTCCATCCTCTCCCCTAGCAGTGCCCCCACTCACCTGAGTCCCTCCTTGAGGGCCATAGGAAGCAGCCAGTGGAACAGCCTTCTACAAACTTTCTCTGCTGAGCGAAGAAATGCTTTCTCTGCTGTCCGTGAAGAAATGACTGCTTCCAGTGGTGGTGATTGGAACAAAGCAGCTCCTTCCTGCCCCTCACTTCACACACCCACAGAAACAAGCAGAGAAGGACTGCCCAGCAGGCACCTGCAGAGGGGTGGGGCCTCCTGGAGGAAGCTGACCCTCCTTGGCCAATCAGCAGGAAGGGGTGGGTCTCAGCTGGCCAGAAACTGACCTTTGTATTTGACTTCTCTTACCTTCCCAGTGGCCTTTGAGCTCTCTCCGCTTCCGTCATTTCTGAAAGTCCTCAGGCTAGGGTGTGTGTCAGGGAAACTCCTGTTCCACAGAGCCCTATCAGGAGCTAAAAGCACTGGACAGACACCGTAACCTTGGGCAACTCACTCTGCCTCAGTAAAGTGGGGTACACACAGTAGGACAGAGTGAGCTGAAAAGATCAGGGCTGTAGAAGTTTTGTGACGCTCACACTGGGCAAGTTTTTTAAAAGTGCAAGTGGCAGCTGGGCATGGTGGTCCTGTGATCCCAGCACTAGGGAGGCTGAGGCAGGAGGATTGCTGTTGAGTTTGAGGTCAGCCTGAACTACATAGTTCAAGGCCAGTCTCAACTACATAGTGAGACCCTGTCTCAGAAAACAAAAACAACAAAAAAGTACAAGTGGTATCCCACCAGAGTCAAGAGGTTAACTTTAGTGGACCATGATCAAGATTTTAAAAGTAGGAACACGTAGAGAATTGACAGAGATAGGTAGTGCGTGCATGAAATGTTGTGTGCACCAAAGGGTGGGGTGGGAAGTATTTTGTAAAACTGTGAGTCATGATCAAGGGCTTGTAAATTCTGTGTAAGAGTACACAATAAAAGCAAATGCGTATTTAAAGACATGCCCTTCAAATTTGCAGTAGGTTGGGGCCTGTCACTCCCTCCCCAAAAAGAATATTCACTGTGCAAGTCAGTCCCTCATATTCACCATATTAATAGTTGTGGTTTCCTCCCTGTCACACAGACACAGAACTTGGGAGGGGTCTGGTTTTCATTTTTTCCCACATAAGGAGACTTGGACCTAGAAGAGACCTGCCCAGAGAGCTGTGGGATCACAGTGCAGTCCCACACTTCTTATTGAAAGGGAAAGGGAAAGACAAAGATGCCTTTGCTCCCCCATGCCAGCTCCCAGGGCTCACTCTACACAGGCAGTCTCCCCAAAGCCTTCCTGGGCCCTCCCACTTCCCCAGGGTTCCCTGCCTCCAGGGACACCTGTCTTTCCAGGCCTTGGTCCCCCTGGCTATAGATCAGTGTTTCTCCTTCTCCCAGTGTAGTTGCATTTTAACAGGTTCTTCAGAAAGGAGTTACCAAGATCTAGGTCCTGGTCCTCAAAAATTACGCCTATTCTTTCTTTAGAGGATTCTGTCCAGTACAGGTGGGGTGAGGTACAGAAACCCACATTCTTAACAGTTAAATAAAGACCTAGGTAAGTGAGTCAGCTGCCTCCTCTGTCCTGGGAGGTAGGTACAAGAGATTTTGCTTCATACCAGAGGACATGGTCATCTTTAGCAGTGTCTGGCCGGGTGCACAACCCACCGTCACTGCTGACGGCTCACACCTCATCCAGTCCAGCCAGCTGGGTGCACTTAGCTGCACTTCTGTGTCCATGCTTGCCCTTGCCATACTGCTTTGGCCTGAGATGCCCTTCCTTCTCCTTTATGTAAGGCTGTCACCTCCTCTGTTCTAATCTTAAAAATGCTTAGAAAATCCAGAGAAGTAAACCTATCCCAAGGACTCCTCTGAACACTGGGCAGCTCCTCCCAAAGGCCTCTGTTGGAGGGTGGTAGAATCTAGGTTCTGGCCCAGTGTTCCCTACCAGATGGGAATGGTGAGTGGGTGCTGTGGACCTTCCCTAAGGGGCATGGGGCTGGGACACATCCAGTGAGCCTGCTGCCCACTGTGATAGACACACTGTTGCCAGTTAAGGTGGCCATGCCTTGTCTTTAGGGGTGAACAGTAACCATTTGGAAAAACAGGCGTATCTATAGGAGAAAGACACAGAAAAGGCGATTTTACAGATTTATTTAAAAAAAAAAAAAAAACAAAAGGTTAAAAAAAAGTCCTTCATTTCCAATCCTGCCTGGGGGGTGTGGGTGGGGAATAGAACACGCTGAGAACGATGCCCACCCCTTCCAGGAAGAGTCCGACTCTTCCCTTGGGAGCTGGAGGACAGGACAAGAGAGAGGCGGCTTTTGCCCTCCTGCCCAGCCTCCTCCTCAGCCAGCGTTAACTGCTGCTAGCAAGTTTTATAAGCAGAGAAATGTGGGAGTGGGAGGTCAAAGGCTGCCTTCTTCACACATCCTGCCTCTGGCTGTTCTCTCCCCTCAGTTCTTGGGTCCCACCACGGGGCTCCCAGGGCTCGGCCCCTGGGCTACATGGCCCAGCCCACTGGAAGCTTCCTTGATGCTGCTTGTGAGACAGCAGGGCAGTCAGGGACATCACAGTGTGGGGGAGGAGCTTCAGAGACCTCCTGACATATCTGGAGAGGAAATCTAATCCCCACAGGGGCTGCCCTTCTTTTCTATTCCCCATCCTCAGGCCGAGTGGAGTCCAGGACAAAGCACTAAGTGGCCATTTGCTACAAAACACCTGGAGATGCCACAGGGCAGCTCATGGCCTGCCAGTCGGGCTCCCATACAGTCACACAGTCACACACACAGCGTTAAGGCGTCTATGCCAGCAGGCATGGCCAAACTGGGCCCAGCTTCTCTCTCCACCTGCACAGGGTATAAGGGGAGAACCACCCTGTTGCTGCCAAAACAGGCTGGAGGGTGAGAAGCTGGCAACGGAAGGTTAACCAGGCCTGGAGAAGGAGGTGGGAAGAAGGAAGGCAAGGGCTTCAAGGCCTCTACCCAGGCCTGCTGGCTGCCCTCGGAAGTAACCCAACTCACGTTGGGGAGCCCTGACCATAAACCCCCTGGAAAATGGGGGACAGAGAGAGGGGAAGAGAGCGGAGCTAGAGTATTTGGGACTTTGGAGGAAGCCAGTGCTATCAATATTTACAAGCATAAAGCCCCATCTTCTACGCCCCCTGCCTCTCTGCCCCCCCCAAAGAAATGAAAGGCCCCTGAGAGCCATTGAGGAGGTACCCACACCTCCTCACCAGCCGTGCCCCTACAGAGAGGCCCTTCTCACTGACTGGCCCCGTCTCTGGGCCCCTCAGGAATGTCTATCTGGCTGTGCCCAGCGGGAGCCCTGGGCCCCGACCCGGCTGCCCTGCCAGCCCTAGGAGTCCTTCAGCATGCTGATGCGTGCATAGATCTTCAGGGCAGGCCCCAGCTTGATGTTCATGGCACTCATCAGGTGGTCCTCCTTGAGCAGCAGCAGGGCTTGTCCATCAATCTCCTGGGCACGAAATTCCTCTGCGATCTCCTGGCATCCTGGGGGTGCCACCAAAGACAGCATCAGTTAAAGTGACAGCATTCATTTTGCCAGCCATATGGGGCAGCCTTTTCTCCGAGGTCTATCATTGAGGGCCATACCGTTATTCTCATCCTGTAGCTGAGGAGAGGCCAAGTGACTTACCCAAGGAGTCCTGATTCGGGCTTCCTTACTCATGTCCTCATCAGACCTCATCCTCCTTAAACTGCACCACCCAGGTGGCCAATAAGGTGGTATGAAAGTGACAGTGTGTGATTTCTGAGGTTGGATCACAAAGGGTACAGTGGCTTTCATCTTCTTCTTCTTTTTTTTTTTTTATCGGTACCAGGGATCGAACTCACGACTGCCTGCTTGCAAGGCAGGCGCTTATGCCGCTGAGCTAAATCCCCAGCCCCAAGCTTTCATCTTCTTTTAGATTATTTTGGAGTAAGCTGACCATTCTGCCGTGAGACCTCCCTCTAGCAGCTCTCTGGAGTTTACATGGAGAGCATCTGAGGCCTCTTCCCAAGAGCCAGCCCCATTTGCCATTGAGCTCCAAAACCTTTAAATGACTGTAGTCCTGGCTGATGTCACTGAGACCTTGTATGAATCCCTATGCCAGAGCTGCTCAGCTGAACTACTCCAGTTTCTTGCCCCATGGACCCCTCAGATAAGTGATTACTGCTTAAAGCCACTAAATTTTAGAGTAATTTATATCACAGTAAATAACTAAAAGAAATGTTGGTATCTGGAATAGGGGAGCTGTCACAAAAAACTAAATACATGGGCATGGTCTTGGACCTGGCAGTGGGCAGCACCTGGCCGTGGGCAGACGTTAAGGAGTCTCAGTGAACAGCTAAGGTAGTTTGACACTATGAGCAAAAGCCTGACAGCTTCTGAGGAAGTGGCTGGGAAGCTTAAAGGAAATTAAGGAAAATGCTGTTGAAAATTAGAAGACACAGGAATTTCAACTTTATCTTGTTAAATAGAAAATTTAGCAATGTTGTTGATAATATGCTAAGTTAAATGTACACAAGGAACTGAGTGAACTAGTTGAGAATTTTTTTTTTTTTTTTGGAGACAGGGTCTTGCTATGTAGCTCAGGCTGGCCTGAACTCACTGTGTAACCTAGGCTGGCCTTGAACGTGCAGCAATCCTCCTGCCTCAGCTTCTTGAGTGCTGGGATTATAGGTGTGTGCTACCATGTCAAGATCAGTTGAAAAGATTTTCTGGCAGAATGCTGAAGGCACTGCCTAGCTTCTTGCTGCTGGTCATAGTAAAAAAGGGAGAACAGGGCCTGGTGGCACATCCTTAATAGTCCCAGCACTCAGGAACCTGAGGCTAACGGATCTCAGTGAGTTAAAGGACAGCCTGGGCTATATAATGAATTAAAGGCCAACTTATACTGTAGTGTGAGATCCTGGTTCAAAAAATGCTAAGTAAAAAAGGGAGAAGAAAGAAAGCGAAGGGAAAGCTATTTAACATAAAGCAGCCAGCGTTTCCTGGCTCTGGCTTCCCCGCTTCTCCAGATGACAAGCAATGCTAGAATTAGGAAATGGTGTCTAGGCCAAGAGCTAACCAAGGCAAAAGTTAATCTTTGGTTTTTATGTCTGTCTTGACAGACTTCCTACATTTCTGACTCCCCTCATAGCCTACCCCAAGAGACAAAGTTGATTTCATTACCACCTCCGCATTTCACACAGATCACCTATCAATGGTATTTAGAATTAAAGCTGTGGAATACCACTTCAGAGTGTGTGTTCTCCACTACAGTATACCCTCGTACCAGCAAAAGCCTCACGGTTAGTAATCTCTGCACCCTACTTCCTGAGCCACTACCTGAACTACCTGATTGTTCCTGGTAGAGGGAGGTGAGGTCTCCCTCCCTCCCAGTCCTTGCTACCCCATGCAGGCATGGAATTTCCAAGGGCCTTACCTGGCAGAGAGCGGATGAATTCATAGACATCTTCTACGTTCCACTTGGTGGGCTCACTTGGTAGGAAGTGGTGTCCCATGCCCACCAGATCTCGCATGTGCATGTCAGGGAGCTCCAGGTCCCGCTGGCCTTGTCGCCGGCGGGAGGTGGAAGAGCTGGCTGAGATGGGTGACAGGGGTTCCTCATAGCTTGAGTTATCTGAGCAACGGCTGGAGTCTTCCTGGCTGTGTGTCAGCTGCAATGCAGCAGTAACTGAAAGGGGTACAGTGCCTGTTGGCTGGGGGAAGAGAAAAATAGCTTTCTTCAGAATGGGGAACAGGGCCAGGGATTTAGCTCAGTGGTGTTAAGCGCCTGCCTGGCAAGCACGAGTTCGTGAGTTCAATCCCTGGTATCAAGAAAAAAGAATGGGGGACATACCATTTCTAGTAGCAGCAATGAGTGAAGGCAGGTGTTCTTCCCCTTTCTGCTTGGTCCACTACTACATCTTAGAAGTTCCTGGATCAAATAGCATCTTCTGTGCTCTATTGTTTCTGGCTCTAAACTGTCAGCCTTTTCCAGAACTGTCATGCGTACCACACTGGACTACTGTACAATGATCTGATTTTATGTTTACCTTTCTCTTAGATGTGACATTTTAAACTAGGGCTCTATGTGAAATAGTAAGGCCCTGTCTCAAAATAAAAGTTTTGACAAATACAGCTGAGGGCATAGCTCAGAGGTAGATGACTTGCCCAGCACATGCACATCCCTGCATTCAGTCCCCAGTACAAAACACAAACTAAACTAGGCTATGATTGCCTCTAAGAACAATATTTAGACTATGTTTTTAGAACTTCAGTGCCTAACAGTGTTCCTGGCATAGAGCTGGTGCTAAAAAAAAAATACGGGGCATATGAAGGAACAAAGCCTAGACTCTGCCGGCCTCTCACCTGCTTCTTGGTATCCTTGCTAAGTGGCGGCAGACTGGCTTTGCTGGCCCGGCGGCGGCTGTGGGTTGTGGCCCCTGCCTTCTGTAGCTTGCTGCGGTCTGAGTGGAAAAGTCCCACTCGCTTGGTGCATCCCACATTGTATCTGTCAGGAGACACAGGTAAAGTTAGCAGCTGGAGGGCTCCTAAGCCCTAGGCAGAAGGAAAGCAGCCAAGTTGTCTAACAAAATCTGAGCCCATTTACTGGTTCAAATCCTGACTCTATCATTCACTGCTGACTGTGCAACTCTGGGCAACCACTTAAGCTCTGGGCCTTACCAAGAGTTGGGGAGACACTACTTGCCTTCTGAAACAATGACTGTGCCTTCACAATGACTGAAATAATGCTGATGATATACTGAACACAAAAACTTGCAGCATGGCTGACTCTTGGCTGACATACTCTAAATACTAACTGGTCAGTATTGTTAGCTGTCTTGCTGGAGAGCGGACAGGCAAAACTTAATGAAGGGCCCCTGGCTGCTTCCAACACACAGCCAGATGACAGTGAGGCTGAAGACAGTGATTCTCCCTAGCATGCAGGAAACTGCTGCTTGGACCTAGAAATTTCTTCTCTTTTAGAGGTTCAGGATTTCAAGATCAGTTACTTATTCCATTTGGTAAAGACTTCACAGTGTGTAGTTCCTTGTGACAGTGGCTGCTCAAATCTACTTGTGGGGCAGAAGACTGGTAACTCAAAGGAGCCATAATATCTTGAAGGTGGGATGTTTTGCCAGCTTGAGCAGAGATGGGCCTTATGGGGAAAACAAGGAAGCTTCCTAGACAGTCAGGTAGAAGTTAATAATTCAGCCAGCTGTCACTGTGCCTTGCTAATCTGAAACAAACATCTGCGCTCAGCAGAAAGCCATGCCTTTGTTGTTGCTCAATAAATCTGGGACTTCAGTCAGTTCAGGACTTCATTTCAGTGGAATCCCCTGACCCTCCACAAAGATACTCTCTGTCTCCTGTGCTTGTTTCTCTATCAGGGCTTGCTGGCCCAAATCTGGCAACATAGAACTTTAGAATCAGATGATTCTAAATCCCTAAGTCTGTGATTTATTAACTTTGTCATTTTAGGGACAACTACTTTGTGGTTTAGATTTCCAATCACATATTACTGTTGGACAGTAACAACTGCCTTGCCGAGTTACTGTGAAATGAGACACTGCACACACATTAACTGACATGAAGCACATAGCAGGTTCTCAATAAATGACAGCAGTTTTTATTATAATCAGTCTTCTAAGGTGGATGAAAGCTCACCTTCAGAACACTGTAACTAGTGCTGCAGTTCTAGGCAAAGCTTCTGTTGGAGGCTGACTGTAAAGTGATAGCTGCTGAGAGCAGGCAAGGAGAATGGGTGCCAGTGGGACCCAGAAGGCCAGCCCAGTTCATGGGCTGCTTCCTTTCCTCAGCTCTGATGCTCTCTCTGATCTACTCCTATGGGTTTTGATTTTACAGACCCAGTGCGTCAGAGATACACAACTGTATCCAGGCAGCTCAAGGAAACAGGATGCTCGATAAGCCACACCTCTGGTCTTCTGGGATAGATGATTACCGGAAGGAGAATGTATAAGCAGGATTCTAAGGTACAGTCCTGAGGTAAGGGAATGCTGAATAAGGCAGAAAGCTGAAGCCACTTACCTTTTTGCACAAGCCATGGAACAGAAGCGCTTGGACCGCTTGAACTTGTAGGCAAAGTCCACCCGGCCACAGAGCTCACATTTGAGTTTGAGGGGAGTACCCTCCTCTTTGGATTCTGGAAAGTATGGGAATGGGTAAGTGTAGAGAAGGATAAATCCTGTAGGCTTGCAAACAGCCCCACTACAGGGCTTCCCTGCTTTATCTTGCCTCTTTATGTTCCTATGGATGTGACATACAGCTTAGAAAAAGCCAAAAACATTTCATCACTGCTTTTGAAAAGGCTCTGTCTGTCCACTGGAAAGTTCCTAATAATGTCTTATAATAACCCTTATAAACCTGGTATTTTTTTCAGGTCCTGTAAACCTGAGGCACAACACAGACAGAGCAGAATCAGCAGCCTTCATAACCATTCAAGGAAGGAGGAAGCTCACAGGAAATACTCTGGGTACTGTCATGACTGAGTCTCTGGGATTATCCCATCCTACTCTTGATTCATCTAGCTCGCTGCAGGCCTGGGTCAGAGAACCCTGCACAACTCCTTGGCAGTTAGTGTGCAAAATATGGTCCTTGCTTAGCTACTGCTATGCCTCAGAGCTGAGCCAATATGAATGCAGCCTCCTGAGGCAGTAAAAGACATGCTGGCCGGGTGCAGTCTTGTATTCATATCTAGAATGTCCTAATGATTCCCAAAGAAAGTACAACTCTTGAAATCCTGTGATTGGCTGGAGAAGCAGGGATAAATGGTTCACTATTTTTCCTGCCCTGTTCTCTAGGGGGAGATGCTCCTTTGATGGAAATGTTTCTCAGTCCTTGTTCCTCTACAGACACTGAGAAGGGGAAGGTCTGAGGCCTGCTGTCCTGGCAACTGGAAGGCCTTCAGATAGGTCTGAGGCACCTACCTTGCAGGTAGGGCTCCTCCATCTCCGAGTCAGTGGTGGTGGTATGGTCCTGCTGTGGAAGTTTCTCAGGCAAGAACCCCTGTGCATACTTCTTTTTGAGATTCCCCACCAGCAAGGACGAGCGTCCCACCTACAGGACAGGTGACAAGGAGACCACAAGGGTTAGGTGGAATAGCAACCTTGCAATGCAGCCTCATCACAATTACATGTATAAAGTATCCAGGCAGATGCCAGCCCTCCTCAACACCTCCCCCCACCAAATTTTCATTCAAGGTACCCTTCTCAATGCCTTATCTAGCTCATGAGGAAAGAAGCAATGGACATCAAAGTACAGGAATGGCTTTGGTCTGTATCTAGTGGATGGCTTGGGAGGCCAGAAAGATTATCTATTTTTCCAGGTGTCTCAGGGCAGAGACAGAGCAGATCAGGTTTCCCACAGTGCCAGATCAAGTGCCAGGCCCTGAGGTAGCACTGAGTCTGTGTGTGAGTGTACTTATGAAAGAGAGACTTAGCACCCCTCTTTGGATTTCTTTCTGTTCTCCATCATACCAATGCCCCACTGAAGCCAGAGGTACAGGCAGCCATGAGGGAGAGCTAAAAACAAACAAGCCAACCTAGGCCACTGAGCAAGTGCTCTGTGGTTGTCAGGATCCCAGATTTACTTATTCACTTTATTCATCCTCCCTTTGTGGCCTTTGTTCAGGCAGCATAGTGGCCATGTCACTTGATGTCTGACTCTAGGGCAGTGCTGGCACGCCATTCATTCTGAATCTACTCTGTGAGCCCAGCTGGTTTCTAGAGTTACTCCAGGAGGCAAGGGGAGGACCTGGTCTAATGAGGGAAGAGATGCAGCAGGACTAGGGTTATTTACAGCGAGGTATCCCTGCTGGATTTGCTACTGGCCTTGGACAATTTCCAGAGGGAAAGAGGACAAGAACCTACTTGTGTTTGGCATTTCTGAAGGGCCAGTCACCCATCTTTGTTAATCAAGTCTTCTGCTGACTGATCAAACCACCAAAGAACCACTATGGATCCAAAGAATGAGCACTGAGCAGATGGCATCCTGAACAGATGGGGTCTCCAGCAGCCAGATGATGGCTATCAGAAGACAGGCTAGCATATACCTGGCTATAGGCTTTGGATACCTGCAGAGCAGTACCACAGCCACCACAATCAGCTCTGGGGGCCTTTTGCATATAAAACATCTTCATGATCCTTTTACATTTCCTTTAAGTCAGGTTCTCACTGAAGATTACAGATTGTATATTTTCCAAGGACCCCTCAATCTTGTTCACTTCTTTTTTAAGGCTCTGCCCCCAGAAAACAGATTAGGGGTTGTGATCCTGCTCCCTCATTTTCATTTCCCATATGTCTTTAAAAAAACTGTACTAATATGCAGGTTCCTTTTGTTCTATAACTGGCCAAAGTTTTGTCATTGAGAGGTTTTAGCATTTGAGGCTAGATGAGGTCTAGTTTCCCCAAATCCATTATCTCTGAATACCCCAAAATGCACTAACTCTATTCTAACTAAGGATCACAGGTTACCAAGCAAGGACACACTAAAACTGTGTGCAGAAACTCCTAATCAATGTCTTGCCAGTTATTCCTGATAACTAAGTGCTTCTAGGCCTTGGCAAGATACTCAATCTTAGGGAAAAAGTAGTACTGACATTTTTGGAGAGCTTAGCAAGGAAAGAGCAAATTGTCCACATTTTCAGAAACTGTACAAGGAAATGCAAAAATACTCTAATACACATCCAAAATATACTTAAAACAAAACAAAACAAAACAAAAAAAGGGGAAAAGAAGTAGTCCGTACCGGGAAAGGCTCCGCCCCCTCCTGGATCACAAACCCTTCGATAACATGCGTCAGGATTTGGGGTTTCACAATGGCCTGTGGTGGTTTATTCTCACCATTCTGGGGGGCAGTGCCGGTGATGCTGGAGGCAGAATTTCCGTTCCCTGAGGTCATGCCGGGGCTGCTGAGGTCGGTCAGTGCATGAACAATGCCCTGCCCTGTCTCTGCACAAGGGAGAATAAGAAAACAAAGCAGTGGAAATCAAAATAGAGGCCAGGCATGAAGAAGGGGTATCAAGGACTCAAAGTGCTTCTGGCTTTTGCTATGCCACTGAGTGACAGTGCCAACCAGGCAGTCCCCTCTCTCACTGCCCTATTTAAAAGTGGTACAGTTTCAGTACATACACCACCAAATGTGAGCGTAATCACTTCTGCAGTAACACAGCTAATCAGCTAGCAGTGTTTTTTAAATTTCCCAACAGTGCTGAGAACAGTTTAACCAGGTTAAATAGGTAAGAATTCTGTCTTTGATAACAACTTGGGCAATACTGATTTGAATAAAGTAACATTCAGCTTGAAGGAGAAAATCAGTATTCAAGGTGACATCTAAAAAAGGATGCTAAAGTATGTGTAGGGCTTTGGAGTGTAGAGTTTGCCAACAGAGGTTAGAGAACCTTCTATGAGTTTTCTTGGAAGGTGAAATATCAAAGCACTGAACCCAAGAAACTGATAGCAAGGGAAATTGGGGGTTGAGCCATCAGTGGATATTATTGTGTGAATAAGGACTATTTGGTTACTTAGGGTCACTGCATTAAGACACGCATGTATTCTTTTCTACCATGGAGATTGTTTAGTAGAGCCAGAAGTTTTTATGCTGCTTCTGCTGGCCCCTGCTCTTAATTAAACTCCTAGCCTAGTATGCATCTCCATAATTTTATTTCCTCCTAATTAGTTGGACCTTCAGCAAATCATAGACCCTCCCTCCATCTGTGAACAGCCTTTGCTAAGTTCTCCATGGGGTTGCTAGGCTTCCTGTAAGAGCTAACACAGTGTCCCCAAAAAGTCTGATGGGTGCTTTCTGTACTTTACCACAGCAGACCTCCTCTCCTTCACTTCCAACAGCATCTTTCCTGAGCTGTTGGGATTACAGGCAAATGCCACCACATCCAGCTGAAGATACTCTTAGTTCATGTTAAGGATCCATACCATCAGGAATTCATAGTGCTGGATTATCTCTCCAGTGTGAGGAAATCAAAATAGATATAGTATGAACAGGTTTATAACTGGATTTCAATAGATCTTTATCCCCTCAAGTTTTTTCTTGCTAGTAGTTATTCTAAAGCTTAATAAACCTCATTTTTGAATGAAAAAGCATTATGACATGTCTTTAGTGCTCATTTCTGCATAATTCAAGTATATGATAAATTTCAGAGCTGACCAGAAGTCATTCAAGAGATGTGACTGATACACATTTAAAAAATTTTTTGACCCAAAGTCACACCAGCAAGTGAGAAAAATTCTCAAGTGTCTACATCATTTGAAAAAAATTAATAGCTTTGGCTTTTCAGTAGACATGGAGCACCACCCCCATTTTTGGAATTAGTATTTCTAAACTGTGAAGATACGTGAGAACTGAAAAAATTTTCCTTTACAATCTCTAGGTAGGAAGACTGAGTTAATTTCATAATCAAATAAGTTTCTCCTTTCAAATTTTAAATTTTTAAGCCTGTATCTTTACAATTTCCTTTTGCTTTCTAGTATTTTAAATGTGCAAAGAAACAAATGCATACTTTATTTAAAATAGTACATAGATAAATTCTGAAACACAAAAGTTTTCCATAAAAGCTAAAATTAATATTTTTAGGTGACGTATGTTTTCTTCTCATTAGAGCCTACTGAAATACTCCCTGAGAGATATAATGAACTATGATCACAGAATCACAAGATCAAAAAGTTGGCTTCAATCTTACCAATATTTGAACATTCTTTTTGATATCGTAGCCTGGTGATTTTCTGGTGTTCTAATGACCACTATCACTTAATGTGTTAAACCACTTTGGGTAATACAGGTAAAAATTCTTCCTATTTATAGGGAGCACAAAATCTGTCTCCTACCCACTAAACCTGGCTTTGTTTCTTAAGAGACAAAAGCCAATCACCATATACTGACCAAAATACACAAGCCTAGACCTGGCTTTGAGATTGCTCTCTATCACTGAGTGAATTATAGCAAGTCGTCATGGTACTTCTCTGACTCGATTCACCAGGTGTAAAATAACTGCTAACACCTACCTGTGTTGTGTGCAGTGTTAGCTTCCAGGAGAAGCTCAAGAAATACTCCTGGGGTCATGAAGGGCGGCACTCACGACCTCAGGGTGTCTTCTCTCCAGGCCAACTCCCTCTGCTCTTTCAACTAACTATTCCTTATGTAACAGTGCAAGTTCGTCAGCATCCTAGGTCTTCTTTGCTTGTATCTTTTAATGTTGGGTACCCCAGTCAATACTGGACATAATCTATCAAGCGTAATCATCTATGACATCTGGTTGGTAAGATTTTTAACAGGCACAGTCCCAACTGAGAGCGCAGGTAGAAGGAAGTGGCTCCCTTGTTTCATTTTATAATCTTTGTGCAATTAATAATGGTATAAAATAGAATCCACTCTCTTCTGAATTCTAAGATTGCTGTTATTTCCTGCCTTCCACTGATACTCATCACCAAACAGCTAATACCCTTTCTTTTCCCTGTCCATCCTTATGACTTGTGTCTATTGTGCCCTGGGGTTAATCTTGAAGTCAGACACTTTTTTAATGCCAAACACCGATACATTCACCAGCTCAGAGGCTTCAGAGCCAATGCTATCTCTGGGAAGCAGAGTTTTTGGAATCTGGAGTTAAAAAAAAAAATCTTAGAGGACAAAAAAACTTTCACCCTATCATTAGATGTCTCACTCTTCATTATAACCCTGGGGCAGATTACAGGAAAGACAGAATCTAAGGGGACAAAAAGGAGGGTATTCTGTAAATAACAAAGCTTCGCAGCTAAGCTGTTCTGCTTTGCAGTTACTTTGTAGGTCAACAGCTCATCATCTGCATTAGTAACAAAGGAGTTTGGTGCTATTTCTGGAATGACCAAATACAATCTCACCCCCTGCCAAGCTCAGCACACTGAGATTAATTTAATCTGTTTCTTGCTCTCTCCCATACTGCTTTTCGGCTTGGCTGGGGGAAAGAAGTTTAAGAGTGAAACTTGCAGAAACCTGCTCTGCTGGCCTACAAGCCAGATAAAAGAAACAAAGAAAATACTCTATCTCTGGAATGTGGTTCACTGCTCAATTCTCTTGACTAGTCCCAAGGCTGAAAATGCTGCTGGGGAATTCCCACAGGTCTCGATTGCCTTCATGCAGCCAGGCACCTGAAGTGGAGGCAGGACACTGACGCACCCATCAGTGGCTGGGAGAAAGTAAAGCTGGGCTCCAGTGGGAAGCAGGGAGGGAGAAACTTGCCTTGAAATTGACCACAGAGGACCAAGTATTTGGGTCACAGTGAACAAAACAGAATGTGCTGGCGAGTGTCATAGAACGTATGTTTCATTCAGGTCTCATTCACAATTTTGGCACAAACAGCTCTTAAGCGGAGATAAAATAGGAAGGACCACATGATGTGCAATCACCTGCTTTGGGGACTAGTTACCTCTACCCAAAAGAACAAGGGGCTGTCAGTCACCTCTATATCTCCAGGGACTAAGGCAATGCCCAAGATGTGACAGATGCCTAGTATCTGTGAAACTGAAATGTATGTGATCCAGTCTCTGTCGTCGTTGTCAGCATAGAGTACAGGTGTCCCTAATACAAAACAAGCAACCAGCTGGTACCAGCTGAGATTTGCTGATTGCTTTCTGAGCCGCTCACGGTAGGAGTGAGGTTAGGCTGCTGACTGCCTACAGGCATGGCATTCCTGGGTACCTAGCTATGAAGCTCTTTGGCCCATGTCTTCCTGACACAGTGGGGATTTCCCCATAAGGAGATACAGCATTAAACCTAACCCTGAGGCTGTTAACTCTGGGTTCCCAGTCTCATTTTGAAACATTTATGGTAGAGCCAGAAAGAAGCCTGCCAGAGGAGATAAGAACTCCAGAAGCAGAAGTAGGGAGGGCCTGGAAAAATGACCTTGCCCTCAGGACTTGTTGGTAAGCATCCAGAGAGGCTGCATTTTCCAGCTGGCTGAAGACAGAGGTCAAGCTGGTCCCTGCAATGCAAAGTTTGGCCACTTACAAGTCAGTTCTGAGGCTCTTTATATGCACAGGTAAAGGAAAAACCCCAACCTGTTATGCTGGAATATAGTTTTGCACTAACATTTGTAAGGGGCAATACAGATGGCCTAGCACTCACTCTGTTTGCCCCGTTTCATAGATCTGTGAGACCTGATTGTGGAAGAAACAGAACCAGTGGAGCTTCTCCTTCTACCTGTGCAGCCTGCTTATCAGCGGATTTCCACTCTCTCTAGATAAGACAAAGAGGAATATTTTAATTTAAAACATTTCCAACTATCCTTGCTTGGCTGCAGCAAGATTAAGATAGAACTAAGGAAGTTAAAGAATTTAAGGGAGCAGAGTAGGTGATAACATGGATTATTTTCTTATGGCAAATTCTGTTCAGCAAATGGCAAAACAAGGCTGCCTACCAAAAACAGAACACCGGCTGCAGGCCCAAGCATTACAGTCATGCTCACTGTGCCTGAGGTTCACATTGCCAGCGAGTGGCAGGGTGGTTAGGGGCTGACAGCAGGTTCCTCTGAAGCCCCAGTGGAACACCAGTTGACAAAGGTTATGAACCTTATCCACCATAGGCAGATCAGACTGCCTAGTTCCAGCAGCAGGCTGGCCTGCCACACAGTATGCTCAGGACAGAGTACCCAGGCCTACAGAAGATCAAGGGCCACCCATATAACCTCTTTAATTGTAATGGACCCCCAAAGAAATTAGTGGAACTTTCAAAGTGCAGAAACTTAAGTATTTCAAGAGCACCAAATTCTTGACATCCCTCCCTTCCCAGGGAAGGGAAAGGGAAGGAGAGGGAGGCAGCCTGGGGCTCTATCCTGGGACCCTCAAAGAGTCCATCAAGTAAAGAAATTCCTTTGGTAAACAATCTTTAAAATGAAAATGTAGGCCCTAAAGTCATTCACACCTGACCTTGAATCACAGCACTTAAGATATGCAAATTGTCCAGTTTAGGGACAGAGGTGTGATAGGAAAGCAGGGGATGTGGGGGGAGTGAGTGTTTTGAATGACAGGGAATCAGATCACACAGAATCTGAGTGAAGGCCCTGAATCAAAAGTCTTAATTTTCTATATGAAGCAACTGGCCTCAGAGATGAGTTAACTTACTTAATGTCACAAAGGTAGCTAGAGGTAGCACTCAAGAGCTTTAGATCTCCCTGGGTGGGCTGCTCTAGTGGAGTAGTGGAGGGAGGGCTGTGGTTGGATTAGCCATGGACAGCATGAGGACTCTAGGAAAAAGTGGACATGGAATGTAATGCCTTCTGGGACATTCTGAAACAGAGGCTATGTATCTTGTGGGGCCTGGAGCATTCAGGTTGGGAAAAGAGAGATAATCTAGGTTAGTGAGTCCTAGAACAGGATTCCTGGACTAATAGGAAAAGGATCCCTGAACATGGTTAATCAGAGTCCCCAAACTAGATTCTGAATAAGACACCTATCAACAAATTAGCACAGGTAACTTCAACAGAGCTAGACATGCTATGATTTAATGCCATGTTTCCCAAATTTAAAAGCTATCAGTTAAGATGGCTCATTTCCTAGAGTTTTTAATTAAATTTACAGTGATTATACATATATCTCCTGTGCAGATTGTATGATACAGGTACACATTTTAGAATCAAGGTGAGAGTAAATGTCATCTGGAAAACAGCACCTTCTAGAACACTTACCAAAGGAGCTCTCTGTGGTAGGAAAATTGTAGGCTCCTTCCCACCCCAGGGTTTTCTGAGTACTAGAAGCAAGAAGGACTACAAGGACCAGTGCCAAATGTTTACTAATCTCCTCAGTTCTGCTAAGGACAGAGCTGTAAGACATGTAAGAGCTCCTGGCCTGGAGTACATCCAGGTTAGGGCAGTCACACGGGCACCACTACCAGCCTGCCCCCAGAGCACTTTCCTGTCTGCCAAAAACAGCAACTTGTTTTGAACTCCTCCGGGGAAGCGAAGGAATACAGTGGCTGGAGAACCTCCTTGGGGCACTTTGTCTAGCACAGTCAGTGGTGAACTACTCAGTCATGAAGCATGCATGCCCCACCTCTCCAAGTCACACCTGGGTGCACTACAGGGAAGGGAGTTGGCCAGCAGAATGCAGAAGGAAGTGAGCCCTCATTGTACTGCAAAATGACCTGGTTGAATCTGGGTAAGCAGGACTGAAGAGCCGACATGCTTCTTGCATCTGAAGCACTTTGGCTGAGCACTTCTTGCTAAGGATTATTGGGGAGGCTAGCTTCCTTCCTGGCAGCCATTACCATACAGCTGACTTTCATGCTGTCTCTCAGGACACTGGCAGAGACAGCCCTTCTGACTCACCCACAATCCCCAGCTACAGTGTACATAAGCTGAATTGTAAATAGCTGAAAGTCTTCCAAGCTGCCACCTCCGCTAGGAGGGAAGGAATCAATGGAGCGAACAGCCACCCTCCCCTATGCAGCACAGGACGACAAGAGCAATTTGGGGACTTCCAGGCGGCTGCTTGATCTGCCTCCCAGGCAGGCCACAGCTGAGCATCACAAAGAGGCTCAGGTTAAACGCAGCAGCGGTTCCTGTAGGAGAGTGAGTTTCAACAGCCTGCTTGCTGCACCAGCAATGAACTAGCAGTGGCTGAGGGGTCAAGGCAGGCTTCAGAGTTCTGCTTAGCCCTGGCAAGGAAGGCCAGTCTATAACATGATACCTAATGCCAAGTCCACGGGCTCCCAGGTGGTTTCATATCACAGTTCCTTGGCATAGGCAACAGTTTCATAGGCAATATGTCTGGGATCAGGGGAGAGGCTCTACAGAGACTCCCAGGTCACAGGAGAAGAAAGAATGACAAGACGAGGAAAGCACTGGCTTTGGGGTCAGACCTGGGCTCACTGTGATGATCTGTGTGGCTTCAAGCATTCAGTATATGCCAGATTTTAGGTATTCTATCTTTAAAGAAAAGGATCACATTGCCTGTCTTTCAAGGTGACAGTAAATAACTTTATGTATCTGACAGACCTGGTACTAAGTGATGGTGAAGTTGTGCTACATAGCAGTTAAAAATCTAGGATCAGAAAGACCCCAGGCTTCAAGCCTAGTTTGTAATGCCAACAGGCTGCTCTAGGCCTCAGTTATCTATTTTGTGACTTGGGTTACTTTTGTCTGTCTTACCTGGCTGTATGAGGATTCAATGAGATAATGCAGCACAAAACAGTGGAACAGATGTGAGCTGGCCACAGTAGGCGTAAGGTCACTGAGTCTAGCCTTTTCCTGCCCAGAACAGAACTGTTGTTCACATGGCCCAAAAGAGGCATCACTCATGTTCCCCAATGCCTTGGTCTACCTCAGCGCATCCTGTCCTGTGCCTTAGGGTTAGGGTTAACAGAAATGCTTCTGCTCTTTAGTGAGTCTCAATTCACTGTCAATCGCTTACTAATCCAAAGTAGAAGGCAAAAAACACGTTCCCTTTTTATATAAATCTTTCATAAAGAGTCTCAGACTTATCAAGGAGACATTGAAGAACCCTAGAAAACAGAAAAAAAAAAAAACCCTTATCTTTGAGACAAATAAAGAACCACTTTACCTAGGAAATAATAAATTTGTGGTACTTGTAGTGCTGAGAGATGATTTAGTCTGTAAAATGAAATCAGTTTAAAAGGCTAAACTGAAATTAAAACTTGAAAGGAAACTGAAAGAGTAAGAAAGTATGTCCTATTTCACTAACTATAAATAACTTAGAAGGGGAAGGGGGTAAAAAAGCATGCAGTTTACTGTGCTGGCCTAGATGGCCTTACATTGAATCTTCCAGTAAGAGTTTACTATTTTAAACTCTTGGAAGAGGGGTTTTTGCCAGTTCACAAAAATGCCCCAATTATTTAATGGCTAATAACAAGAAAAGGTAACCATATTCCCCAATTTGATACTTGTTTTTGGCTACCAGTGACAGGATCACTATCTTAGATAGAAAGTTAGGGGGTGGGATGGATGAGACAGTGCCAGGCCTCAGTTGTGTTCCCTACATAATTTTAGGTCCAGATGATGCTTATCTTGTAAATCAATCCTGCTAGTTTCTTCTCCTGAAAAACATACCCCTTTTCCTCTTGTACCCTTGTCTAAGCTTTCAGTACCCTATTTGCCACCAGTCAACTGAAAGAATAGATAATACTGATTACTGAGGGCTTGGAAATGTGGATTAAATAAGCTTCACATTCATTTTAAAGTGTCATGTGCATTGGTTGTTTCAAATACCTTCATACAGCTGTGTAGTTTTGGAATACATATGGATGACTTCAAATACACTTAAGAAACCAGTAATTATGCATTTTTTGAGACACAACAGCCTTGCAACTAGACCTTTAAAAATAACTCAGAATCATGAACTTAATTCTCTTGCCAATATTTTCAATCCTGGTCCTCATTTACTGCAGAAGAGTTGGTCATAACATGGCATCTAACAGTTATCTTTTCTCAATAGAAATGATAATAAATTTCACTGTTAAGAAGAAAATCATCCAAGAAACACATTTGGTGGTGCTTTAAAGAAAGTCATAATAGCAAACCGGGACTCTCTTCAACATCTGGATTCATCTTAAAACCCTGGCAATTTGTGTTTAACAGCAATCATTTCTTTACCAGATGTAGAATGTTTTCTTTTGAGTTTATCTGAACTAAAATGTCATTTGGAAATTGAAAGAATAAGAAAGTATGTCCTATTTCACTAACTACAAATAACTTGGAAGGGGAAGGGGGTAAAAAAGCATGCAGTTTACTGTGCTGGCCTACACGGTCTTATATTGAATCTTCCAGTAAGAGTTTACTATTTAAAATATATGTTATGCTTATTATACTCTTTATGTTCAAAAATTAATAATTCTAAATTGAATAACTCTTGATTAACTATAAATCAGCCCATTTCTCGATCATGCCAGTTATATCCCTTTTCTCTTGCTGATGGGGAGGGGAGTTCAGAATTTCTAAGAAAGTTGTCATGGATTGGGCTGGGGATTTAGCTCAGCGGCATAAGCGCCTGCCTGGCAAGTGCTAGGTCGTGAGTTCGATCCCCGGTACCGTTTAAAAAAAAAAAAAAAAGACAGTTGTCATGGATAGACAAATGGTTGTTTTCTTAACAAGTCCCAAAATATCCATGATGTAAAGTAAAATTAAAGATGGTTTGCCTCTGAGTATCTTTATAAAAATCAAATCAGTATTCTGTGGTAGCTAATAATTAAAAATGAAACATTTTAAATGTTAATGCTTAATATGAAATCTATATCTGTTTGACTTATGACAGGCTGGGGATTTAGCTCAGCGGCATAAGCGCCTGCCTTGCAAGCATGTGGTTGTGAGTTTGATCCCCGGTACTGATTAAAAAAAAAAATACTGACTTATGAATAAAGTTATCTTTATGTGGCACTAAAAATCAGAAAACTTTCAAAGTCTTTGCAAATCATGACTCATGTTATAGTTCAAACCATGCCATACAAACTTTTAAAACATAAATCTATACATGTTCAACCTCTGTGAGGGGCAGTCCAGCTTCTGGAGAGAATGATTTCTGTCACTTGTACAAAGGCCCCATCAGAGGAGATTGCATAAAGCAGTCAGTCCTTTTTCATGGGAGTGGGGAGTGGGCAGGTGGTGAGAGGGAAGGGCAGGCCCAGACACTGAATCTTGTGTCAGGCTAGTCCCTGGGAGGGTACACAAAAGCCCTTCCCTATTACCACTTTTCTGAGATTCCTCTTCCTTGTTCTCTTCCAATTGCAAAATGGCGCCCATGCAAAGAGAATAAAGGAGGAAGCCTTCATTTATGAAGACCCCTTATTCTCATGTCCTTCCTTTCCTCTCCTTTTTAGTGGATTAAGACCAAATGTTTGGAGATTAAATATCAAATAGCCAGAAGAACTTTGAAAATAAATTTAGACTGACTCAAGAAGAGAGAAAAGTCCTTGGTAGTTTCAAACTACCACAGAGCAGGAGTACCAGAACCAGAGCCAGCATCCTATTCCCTAATTTTAACTTTTACTTTACCTTGCTGATCCATACTAGCTCAAGTACTGGGAGAAGGTAGGTGAACTTTATTTGGCAAGTGATTAGCAAATGCCTAATGAGACTTTCAGCCTAAAGCAGGATAGAGACCTAGAGGAAGAGCATAAGTCAGTGAAGTCATCTGTTGTGTACAGACCAGAGAGGGAGAGACAAATATAGAAGGAAAGAGAGAGAGAGAGAGAGACAGACAGACAGACAGACAGACACAAGCAAATGAGTTCTTTTTTTTTTTGGGTACCGGGGATCGAACTCACGACCTCACGCTTGCCAGGCAGGCGCTTAAGCCACTGAGCTAAATCCCCGGCCCCTGCAAATGAGTTCTTAATTCTGAAACTGTGTAGTTCTTTAAATAAGACAACCTAGGAAAGGGCCATTCAATACAAGACTATGCAAATGCAGAAGCAAGAACAGTTCAATTTTGTTAAGATCATCTATCCATCTATTCCTCTTCACGTGGTTTATTCCCTCTCCCTCTGAAAGATCAGAACCAAGGGATCCAAAGCATTTGAGACAGGAAATGAGTAAGACAGGAAAAAGGATGTGGTCTGAAAAAGAGTGGATTCTGGGGCTGAGCCAGAGTAAGTAACAGGCACAGGGTCAGAGCTGGGGGAAGGGGTCTTGATGGCAGGAAAAGAAATCTCAGTGTCTGTCAATCAGCTTATACTAGAAAGTCAAAGACAGGATATGTTTATAGAATAAAACTACTCTCCTAAAACACTGTCTACAAGGAAGAGTGCAGAGTATGCAGACTAGCAAGGGATAGAGACCTGTTGGTGGGAGAACAATATGAGAACAGAAGAGTTGGAGCTTCCTCTTTACTCTGAAGGAAGAAAATAATATATATGAAGTATACTTGAAGGTAAATTAAAAATTAAGCCAGAATTTGGAAAAGTGGAAAGTGATAGAAAGTTGGTATATGAGAGAGTACTTATGCATTACAAATCAATACAGAACAATTTGGGGGGGGAAGGTGAAAACAGGAAATATTGCACATGGAAATGCAGTTATACAACTAGAAATCAACTCATGAATAACACAGAAGTGGACTAAGAAACTACACACTCTTTTAAGATTAACACTGGAAGAAAAGAGTCATCTATTCTTCCCAGTGTATATGCACAAGCCTGAAACAGATCTAGGGTGGGCAGAGAAGCTGGGCTCACATGATAAACACTGCCTGGCAAGGGCAGGTGCCAGAACAGCACCATTCCCCGTCTGCCAGACCCTCTGTGAAACAAGCCTGCCCTTGTCAAAGAGCCAAGCCCTTGTCCCTGCCTCAGGCTCGAATTTAGGTGCAAAAATTAATAGTGGAAAACAGGTGATTTGGGAAAGTGTGAATATTCCCAAACAATTCAGATATCAGGGTGATGTGTTAAAATCACTTTTATAGTCTCCACAGGCCCCCAACAGTACTTTACCTAAAATAGGAGCCTGACAAAGGTGTATTAAAGCTAACTGAATGAAACCAGAACTATTGAGTTGTGCTGGTACACTGAAGTCAAGACAAAAAATTTCTGCCCTGTAGTGACACAGTAAGGTAGTTTCTAGACTCAGAATGATGTGATGCCCTACATCCCTTGTTATCCAAACCTAAACTGTAATCAATAGGCACTGTCACAGGTCTGCTTCTGCACTGAAATAAAAAAAGAGAGAGGTAGGAACACAGGAACAAGAAGGCATTTCCTTGCCTCATTAGCCTGTAATGTTCATGCTGACCTAGAAATCTTGGCAATTCCAACATTTGCGTAACTCAAGAGGGAAAGAAAAACCCCAGGTGAATGATAATTGGATTACCCCGTAATGCCCCAGGGCCAAATGGCTGAAAAAAGCCTATGACTGTGGGGTCTGAAACAGTCAATTGACATTATCTCCTAAACCCCAAACCTGAGACACTCGGGCTGACAGTCAAAAGGATGGAATAGTTTAAACTGGGGTTGTCCTAGAAATATTGGGGACATTCGGTGGGTTTAGGTCCCTAGTTTATTTAACAAGGGATCCTCTGGAGCCAGTATGCTAATAGAAGGAGATTAAGGATCAAGGATGGGAGATCCCCGAGGGGAAAGCTGTCATTGATCTGTAAAGCAGAAAAAAGTGTGCTCTATAGATAGCACACGAACAAGGTAAACATTCTAGACGTGGAGTAACAAGCAAAAGTTGATCAGAAAGTATTTTTGTGAAAACTGTTCAGGCAGCAAAGGCAGAATGGGGCTTGGGAGGGTGAGGGTCTCAACAGGAATAAACTGGCATTCAACAACACAGTCAGTAACCATAGGGTGAGGAGTTCATACCGCAGCTTCAATGGTTTGCAACCTGGCCTTGGGCAAATCATCTCGCTTTGTGAACTTCGATTAGAGAATTTCACAAATCACAAATCTCGATTTTAACATGTGAAGAACCAACAAATGCAGAATACCTTCATCTGGCACAGAAAGAAGAGAAAATGCTCTTCTAAAAATGGAAGACAGGACAGGCACTGAACAGCTTGTCCTTTTCCATCCAATAAGAAACCTCATGAGGCTGAACTACATTAAGAACAAAACTCTCCAGCGAGGCCGCAGCCGCCTCCCGGATAGGTACAGTCGATCTGCCGGGAAGTCGCGCTCCCGGGGCGGGCGAGCGGGCGGGCGCGGGCGAACGGGGGCCGGGACACACGAGGCTGACGCGGCGGATTCCCGGGGGCAGGCGGGCTGGCGGGCAGGCGGGCAGCAGGTCCCCGGGCACCTCCCCGGCGCCGACCCGGCGAGCGTCGCGGCTGGCACGGCCTGGCAGCGGAGTAGGCCCGCCGCACGGCTGAGGGCGGTGCCCAGTCTCCAGCGCGGCGCGGCCCGGGCCCTGCGGCGAGCACCCCTCCCCCGCCCCGGCACTGACCTGTCCAGGGCCCGGCTGGGCCTGGCCGGGCGGGGCCTACGCAGCCCCACGGCCCGGCGCCGCCTTGCTCAGGGTCCCGGGCCCGGGAGGGCCGACTGCTTTCGGCCGGGAGCCTCCGAGCCGGGGCCCGGGGCTGCCGCGGCGCATCCGATCGCAGCGGCCTGGCCGGCCTCAACAAAGGGTGACTGGGGCGCTGGCTCAGGCGGGGTCGCGAAGCCGGGCGGGGGCGCGGGTGGCGGCCGGGCTGCGCGCGCGCGGCGAGCGCTCGAGGGCTGCAGCGCCGCGGAGACAATGCGGCGCGTCCGGGACGGCTCCCGCGGCCGCCTCGCCGGGGGCGGGGCGGGGCGGGCGGGGGCGGAGTGGGCGGGGCCTCGGGCCGCGCGCTTCCTTTGTGCGGCGGGCTCCGCCCCGCGCTCTCCGGAAGGCGCGGCTGGGCCCCCGTCGCGATGGGGTTGGGTCTCCGTTGATGGAGGCGAGCGCGGGGCCTAGTAGTGCTGTCGTCGCTCGTCCTCGGGTACTCCCTCCTCCACGGTTCACTATCTGTGCGGCCTCAGAGGCAGGACCGCCAGTAATTGAGGGCTTAGTATGTGTCAGGGCCTATTGCTCGCAGCCCCTCCCTTATTGTTCGCAATAGCCCTCCAAACAGTCATTATTCTCCTCGCTGGGAACTAGGATCAGAGGTGGAGTAATGACCAAAGTGACCTAGTCATACCTCCATAAAGGGTGTAATCCCTGCCTGTGAAGTTTAAGGTGAGGGTTAACTGATCCACAAATTGTCGGCAGTGCCTGGTGCACAGTGGGAGCCCAATAAATGTTAAGTTTTTTTTCCCAGACACTGCTTTAACTTGAACACTCTCCCCAACCCCGTCTCTCTCTCTCTCTCTCTCTCTCTCTCTCTGTGTGTGTGTGTGTGTGTGTGTGTGTGTGTGTGTGTGATACTGTCCTTCAGCAAACACTGGGAGCTATGGAGGTAGGAAGACCTTTGACCAGATGCACAATTCTCACCCCAGGTACTGCTGCACAGATCGGTAAATTTCTTCTCCCATTTTTGACCTCTTTCTAGTCCCAGTGTTTCCCCTTGCCTTTCTTAGTATTTAGAATCATTCTCTATCATTCTATTTCTGTCTCGTCACCTGCTTTTCCCTTCTGGCCTCGTCTCTTTTTAGTTCCACATTTTACATTTATTTCATAATCCCTGAATGTTTACTTCTTTCCTTCTCCCCTCATTCCTTTCTTCTTTACTTTTTCTGAATTTTCAAATCCTCTTTTCACTAATTTTCACATGTTCTTTCCCTCTCTGCTTCTGCATTTCTTACACTTACATTTTGCTTTATAAACTAACAAGGGATTCAATAGTCAACTTCTCTCTCATTCCCAAACGTGCACACACTTTCTGTCACCCCAAACTCCACTTGTCCTTCCTGGAATGCTGTTTCCCCAGTCTTGCTTGTCCAGGTCCCACCCATCCTATAAGGTTCAGACTCAAGAACAGTCGTTGGCAAAGTTTCTGTAAGGGACTAAGGAGGAAATATTTTAGACTTTGAAGGCCAGATGGTCTCAGTCCCAACTGCTCCACCCAGCCCTTGGCCATGGATGATACGTACATGAAGAATGTCGTGACAATGTTCCAGTAGAACTTCACTGTGAATACTGAAATTTGTAACTCAGTGGTCTGAGAGCTCTTATGAAACAGTATACTTTTGATAGTTCAAATCATTAGCTTTCCAACTGTACAAACAATGGCAATGTGATGGATGTGGACCTGGGCCTATAGTTTGTTAACCCCTGCTCTACAGCAAGGCCAAGTCCTCCCTGAAATCTATACTGACGATCTCTACTCAGCAGTAAAATTTCCCTCTTTGTAACATGTAAAGCACTTACCCAAAATCCTTCTGAGGCAGTTATCACATTTTAGCATTCATTTTCATTTTCTTCTGTGTAATTTTCATCTTTCCAAGTAGACCTTAAGCTCCTTAAAGGTGGGTATAGGCCTTATTTCTCTGTGTACTGCCTCCTGCCCCACAGATGTCCATGACAGAACCGACATTCAGACATACACAGAATGTATGGATATATAAGTTGTGAGTACTTGGCCATTGTTTCCACTAGGCAAGGCTTACTTCTCTCACAAGATAGGACCTCAAGAGCAGGATGCTTGTTATGTGTTGATCTCCTCGGTTACATTTCAAAAAGGCTTTCGGAGCATTATGAACAAGATGGGTAAAGGTAGGTAAGTGTCAGTTCATTTAGAGGTTGTTGGATAACAAATACTTGAACAAAGAATGTTGCTTTCCAGCAGCCTGGAGACAAGGCATGTGTCCTCAGTCAAGTCCTACACAGCTCTTCAATAAACAAATTGGTAATGACAAAGAAACTATACTGTGTAGTTGATGAGTGGCAACATTAAACAGATAAATTAGTATAATAAGTAACAGAAACCAGGTATAAAAGATTCTTGACCCAACACTTAGTCTCTCCGTGTCTCAATTTTCACATCTTCAAAATTGGGATAAGAAAACTTCTTATCTCAGAGAGTTACTGTCAGGATTAAATGAAGAAATATATGGGGAGCCTGCCAGAGATAATTCAATGAATGTTAGCTATTAACTATTACTAATCTCTGTTAAGGCTGCAACTATGGGATAAGTTCACAAGATAATATTTAGCAGATATAATTATATTTTGGCTCAAAACAAATCATACAAAGTGAGAGGCTGAGGAGAGCTGGAAGATAAAGCACTTCAAGTAAAAAGCAGCCTCAAAAACAAAAACAAAACCCTGGAATTCAGTTGACATTGTCCTCTGAACCAACAGCATTATTCCAGCATTGTTCAGAAGAGTTAATGTGGAGCCCCGAGCGTAATGGCCTCGTGAAGGACAGTGAGGAGTTACTGTTCTAGGAGCCAGAACCAGGATGTGTGGCCTGGAGTCCCTTCAAACGTTTCCTCCTCTGAATAATGGGGATAAAAAGAGAACTGCTATCTAGCACATAGGTGTTTGAAAGTTTTAGTGTCTTCTTACAATTCCATATAGATCTAGAAAATACTCTTAACTGGCTTATAAAGATTAGTGGTCTTTTATCCTTGGAATTAATGTGCTTTTTTGGGGAACTTTACTTTCAGAGAATACGGAAAGGTAGAAGATGGATAGACAAGCATGACTAGAATGATGGGAATGGAGGTTTTCATATATGATAAAGAAAATATGAAAAGTCTCAGGTCTTTAGCCTGGAGATCGTCTCTCTTTTTAATGGGAAGGAGATGCAAGAGATGTATTATATGAGATGGACTCATAATTCAAAAGATGGAACTCTGACCAGTGGTGGCCAAAATCCAGAGGAACAGCTATTGGCTTAAATTCAAGAGCAACTTTCTGATAATTAAAGCGATTCTACAGTTGAAGGAGCTGCTTGCTCGTCTTCCTCCTTCCTTCCTTCCTGTTCAGTGTTAGAGACTGATCCCATGGCCTTACACATGCCAGGGTAGCTCTCTTTCTGAGTCATGTCACCTCCCAACCTCTGGGCTGCTTTTCAAAACCTCTTGTTGAAAGTAAGCTAAGAGAGCCTGGATGACCTCCTTTCCATATTTTAATTTTTCTAGTGTCTTTTCTCCACATTCTTTTGCTTTCCTTTTCCTTCCTCCCAACTCCTATGCCTTATAGGACCTTATAACCTTTTCATTCTGTCTTGTCCCAAAATATTTTTCTTCTCACTTCTCTTCTGATTTCCAAAGTAAACTCTTTTTCTCTTGCTTCTACTCCCCTCCCCGAACATACTTAGCATCATTACTGGAATTGCCTTCCTGAGTTGCAGGCAGCCTATGGCACAGAGTGTCAGAGATCTGGGCCAAGATTGCTGTGAAAACTGGCAGTGAAGGAAGGAAAGCAGGTGGATTGCTGCAGAGGCCGGAGGTACTGCTGTTTCTCCCATCAAGGTGGAGTGATACAGCAGAGGCTTTTTAAACTCAGGCCATGGTGAAGATCACTTGTAACTCACAGACAGATATTTGGGAACCCCAGGACTGAGCAACTTTGCTCAAAGATGCTTTTTGTGAACTGAACTCAGAATCCCCTTCTAACACCGCCGATGTATTTCCATTTTCTTTTACAAAATGCAGTACCTTGTGTTCAATTTGAAGAACGAACTCTCATATTAAATGAAGGCACGATCTACAGCCACTGGGTCTCTGCCTCAACTCTATATGCACATACATCTGGCACCAATAACTTGGGGATCTCAGACTCTGATTCTAGAGCTTTCAGCTCTCCTTTTTTTCTACCCGGTTACTCATATCTTTTAGGCTCCCTGTCTTTCTCCCTGAGTCATCTTTTTATTTTCCTCTCATTTCCAAATACCCAGTTTCCTTGTTGCCTTGTTTACCCTCCCATTCTTGACACCCAAGTGCAAGGTGATGGGATGGCAAGGAAGGCTGACTTTGTCCCCTCCCCCAGGGCCCAGCTATACTTCATACCGTGAGCTGGGGACTGCTGGATGTTAGGACTCTTGGGTACAGGCAGGCTACCAGGCATGGCAGTGACAATGGCTTGCTGATGTGGTGATGGGCCTGAACGAGTCTCAGGCACACTCTTCTCCCCAGGCACCACTTCTTTCCAGTCATCATGGACACATTGCTGAGGCTGTTGAGGGGTAGGACAGAGAGATCAGTCTGTTCATACAATGTCTGCACTTTTAGATCTAACCCAGTTTCCATGGAGCTTGTGGTAGCAGGCAAGGACCTTAAACGCAGTCATCCCCAAGTTAGGGAAAGCCCTGTCTTCTTTCTTGGAGTATCCAGAGATGACTTCAACACTTAGTCTACCCAGAAAAACAACTGAATGGAGACTGAGTTGTGGCTTCCCTGTTTGTTCCCTGTGCCTTGGGGTCAGCTTACTCACCACTGGCGAGGCAGGCTGTAGTTGTAAGATGACAGCTGAGGTGTGCTGGAACCTGCGCTGAGGGGTGTGGGACATGTCCTCAGGATGTCCATTCTGAGGCCCAGGGTCAGGCATGGGAAGGTGACATTGCTGACTGCTGCCAGGCTTGTGTAGATGCGCAGTGGGACACTGGAGTGGCAGGGTGGGTGTAGCTGGGCCTAGTGGCATTGTGTGGGCTTCTGAACTGGGCTGCAAAGCCACACTTGGGGGGACTGAGGCGAGCTGGGGCTGGGCCTGGGCTTGGGATGCAGGCCGTGGTGGCTGGGGCTGCTGCTGCAGCTGTGGCTGCTGCTGGATCACAAACTGAGGCTGCAGGTGCTTTGATGATGGCTGTGGGAGGAGCTGATGTGGCTGCAGTTGAGCATAAGCTGAAGGGGAAAGACCAGGTTAGAAAACATGGCTGGGCTGGACTCATCTCCATGTCCCTTGACTGTGCACCTCTCACAGCCACACAAAAGGCTTCTCAAACCCAAGGTCTCTTGCTTTCATCCCTTTCACTTTTCTCCTGGAGAGTGGCCTGGTCAATGTCAGGGCCCAACATCCTCTCTCTTTTAGATCTCCTCCCACAGAAATAGTTGTTCCTAACACTCTGCGCTTTGGGCTGTCCCTCTTAGCTCAGTTCAGCACTCATCTCCTCTGGGAAGGCTTCTCTGACCTTCCCAGGTATAAAAAAAAAAAAAAAAAAATTGGAATCTAAGGGAGAAAAATTCTCTTTCTCTTCCATATCCTTCTCCATGCCTTTGATACCTGCAGCCTCCCCACTGTCCCTGCCTCCCCCACCAGCAGACACAAGAGTTTTTGGATGCCTACACTAGGCAGACCAGGGCTGGACCACCATTTCATTTTTTATTCTTTATTGTTTAATTTTACAAATGGTGGGATCTAGGAGCAGCTATTTAACCTCTCTGGGCCTCAGCTTCCTAATCTGAGAGTTGAAAATACTGGTTTTGTTCAGAAAGTTGTTGTAAGATGAAATGAGAGAAACAAAAAAACTCTATGAAAATAAAATGAAAATGACATAATGTGCATAGCATAATGCCTGGCATCTGTCATGTACATGCATTTCTATGTATAATTATAAATACTATTTCTATCTCGGTTTAGGTTCTCAGAATATCTTGGGATTACCTCTGTCATAATAATATTTATGGTTGTGGGCTATATTGTTTCTTAATTATCTTCCTTTCCAGATCATGAATCCCTGTGGCTGGAGACTTCAGTGTATGTGTTTACCCAGTACCTAACATTGTGCCTGACAATAGATTGGTTTAGTTACAACAAGAAGATAAACTTATTATCTTGATCCAGACTTTTTTTTGTTCTCATGTGTTTTTGCTGTGTGTTGCTAATTTTTCTTTCCTCCATTTCAATCAGGCTGACTCTCTGAGGTAAGGACAATTTTGTTTGTTAAAGCAAAAACATCTAGTTAGCATCTAGTTCCTGCTTTGTACATATTATGGATCCAGGAAATTCATCTCAGAGATTGTTTCTCCTCATGCAAATCACTGCCTGGTGGGATCCAGGCCAGCTCAGGATGAGCCAACTCTGCTGAATCTGTCCTTTCTAAAGCTGGCCCCCAAGACTCCAACATCTGGAGAGCCACAGAAAGAGGACATGCCCTGCAAATGCACAGAGGGCCACAGCTGGAAACTCCCAAATGGATTTGTACACCCCAAGTCTCACAATTAAGAAGAATAAAGGCCAATTCTGGGTCTCAAATTAATATTTTTAAAAAAATGCTTGTGATGCTACAGGTACTCAGATCTCAAACTGAGTTAGAAAGAGGTAGTTTCTTTCTTGAATTTTATTATTCTATGTAAGTTTGCAAGCATCTCATCATTGCCTAACATGGAAGTCCAAGGAGATGACAGCAGGAACGGAAAGGAAAGAACAGAAACAGGAAGTGTTACAGAGGAAAAGCACAGTGGCTCTTGATGGATGACTGCTGGAACCAGAGACAGGGAATCTGGGAGGCCCACAGAGTTTTCATCTAGGTAACATTAATAATGGAATTGGAAAACCTGTACATCAATGTGGTTTTGGAGAAGATGTGTTGGGTCTGAGGTGACTGCAGAACCTTGATGGAAATTACCATCAGGGATTTGGTGATTATAAATTTTCTCTGATCCAAGTCTAAGCCTTGTGTCCTAATTCTACATGGGAGAGCCCAGAGGTTAACAAGCAGTACTGACTGTTCATCAGGCAAACTTGCTGGATTTGATGGCCCATGTCTGTAATTCTAGTACTCTGGGAGGCTAAGGCAGGAGGATCATAAGTTCAAGGCCAGCCTGGGCAAATTAGCGACCTGTGGAGAACTTATCTCAAAATAAAACATTAAAGGCGGGGCTGGTGCTATAGCTCAGTGCAAAGGTCCTGGATTCAATCCTTAGTACTGCAAAAAAAATCATAACAAATCAGGTTCTGGGCATAGTGGTGCATGCCTGTAATTCCAACACTTCAGGGGCTGAGGTGGGAGGATCACTGTAAGTTTGAGGCTAATCTGGGCTACATAGTAAGTTCAAGGCCAGCCTGAACTGCATAGCAAGACCCTGTTCATCGCAGGTGAGAGCTGGCAGTGTTCCAGGTCAGGGAAGCTAGGAGAATCAAAGGCATGAACCCACTACCTGCTGACTGTGTGGCCTGAGACAAGGGCTTCTTTCTTACCAGAGCTAGTTTTTTCAGTGGAACAAGAAATCTGGGCTAGTTGATCACACAAATCTCTTCCAGCTCTACAAGTTGATGGGCTGCCTATACTAGGAAAAGTTTTAAAATTCAGGCTTTATAAGGTGATTCTACATTCACAGAGCATAAAAAGTACAGTTAGGGACCATCCACATTATTTTACCAAAAGCTATAGTTTGAAACTCTTGCCAGTCTGTTAAAAGGTAGGTCCACAGGATGGTGCTACAACATTTAAGCCTCATGAACAGTTTTCAGTTCATCAAAGGCATGCCATTGAAGGGCATCATAGAACCTCTACCCACCTTCACTCTCTTGCTTCTTGGTTATGAGGTGAATGCTATATCACATGATCCTCCCATGATATGGGCCACAACAAAGACACTTGGTCATGGACTGGATCCTCCAAAACTGTGAGCCAAAAGTAGATCTTGTCTAGGTTGATTACTGCAGGTATTTGCTTTAGTGACAGAGAGTTGAAAAACATACCAAAAAGACTGAGAAGGGAGCTGCTGGCTTCATGGCTGCTTATGCCTGTGCTTCTCCTCCTACACATCCTTTCCCCTACTTGTGCTGCTCATAGAAAATGGGAGGCAATCATTTTAGGACAAATGATACCACTAAATACCCAATCTGGAAATAAAGCTTATAAGGCTTAAAGAAGTTCATAGATCAACCACCCAAAAGTTTTTCTTGAGGAGCATACATCATTAACCTTTTGAGGTTAATGAAAAACAAAGACTATGATTTAACCTCAGCATTATCCTGTGTCAAAATGTTTATTTTTGGAGTAGCAATAATTTTCTAACTGATCTTCCTGATTCCAGTTTCTTTCTGATGTACTCCATCTTACAGAGTGCAAATTAATCTTCCTAGTGCACTAGGAAGATCTGACCTCTAAGTAAAAATCATCAGGATTTAGTTTCCTTTGTCTATTGTACAAAATCACTGGCACGCCATACCTCTGTACAATGTAATCTAATATTTTATTCCTTTGACCCAAGCAATCTTTATTATTCCATGTTCAGAATTTATGCTTTTTGAATACTGTTGAGAGGTCATAAATCAAATTCTACATATCCTTCCTTGACCATATAGCTGAAAGGACTCTTCCTTTCTCTGAATTGCTTGTAAGTTTTCTCTGCTTGCACTGACCTCAAAAATGCACTGTGCTGGACATTTGGTGTGAACTCTAGAATCAAAGTGCTTGGATGTAAATATCAGCTCTGCTGCCTACCAGCTGTGCGACACTAGGTAAGTTACTTGACCTCCATGTCATCTTTAAAAATAGGGATAAGGATGATATGTCTTATAGTTATTTTAGTAAATGGATAATCTCCTTTAATAGGCAGAATTCATGTAATTCATTTGTTTTCCTACAAAGTACCTCAAACTTAGTAGATACTTAATTAGTCTTGCTGAATAAATGAATGACAATACTCTATTTGTGGGACATGCTTGTTCTAAAAAACTGGTTCTCTTGAGAGCCAAAACTTAGGGCAAATAGGTGTAACCCCATAGACCATTCGGGCCTTGCCAACATTCTGGCTTACTGCCAGTCCAACCTTTGTATGCAGCCTTCCTGTAACTGATCTACTTATTGTACCATAACACTGTCTGTCTTCCTGCCTTTTAGGTATCAGTTTCAGTGCTTCCACTTTCTGGAATCCTTCCTTCTGCTTTAGTGATCTAAGGTTCAAGGGTCTTTGGTTCAGGCTCCATTTTTGTTCACCTTGTTAGCTTTAACTCGCAATTGTGGGTGTTTCCTCAGAATTCCTGCATGCTTTGTTGACTTGATTCATTTGTCACTTAGCATGCATTCTCTTACACATGTACTTCATTGATTCTGAAAAACTGATTATTTCTTCCCGTCTAGCATCTTTGGAATTGGGATAATATTACAATTGATATGTTAAATTAATTGGCAGGGCTTATTTTTCTTAGAGTTAATCAACTAATGGTACATTTTATAATCAGAGATGTCCTAGGTTAAATGAAATGGAAATACTTTTATTTTTGTGTGTATATGCTATCTTTCCAGCAAGACTGTATGCTTCTTTCTAAGGACAAGTAGCTATATCCCCTACATGCTATTCTCTCTCCTAGTGGAAAGTTCATTGCTTCTAAGAAACACAAGGAATTGGTCCCATGAGATTTCATCGGCAGTTTTGGAAAGTTTGGATCAACTCTTTCTGTCAAGAAGCAAAGGAGGGGCAGGTCTAGGGCATCTACAAATTAGCACCCAATTCAGAGGAAAGATTGTAGGCAATTCTCAACTTCCTATTTGGTGCCCTAACCTTGAACTGCCTCCTCAGAATCTAGAGAAGCCAGTTCACTCACTGCTTCAAACCAGTTCATTGATATCCACAAGACGATTAAGGTCTTTCAGGCAGGGGGCTGAATGTGAGAGATCGTTGGCATGCCTCTTCACTGTACCCTCTGCCAGAATTTATCAATAATACTTGTAGATCTCTATTGTTTCAAGGTTTCAAGTATGCAGGAAACAGCTCACTGGTTCAAAAATGCCCTGAAATACATGGGAGTTGCAAACATCTCTCTCACAGGTGGGAGGCTTGCTTTGGCTTTTGTTTTTGTAGGAGTCCATATAGTTGACTATAGTTTAGTGTTAACTGGATGAGTGAGGATGCCTGTGGGAGAGGAATGGCATATCTTTTTACTAACTACTACTTTTTAAGATTTAGCAAGTTAAGTGAAAATATATATTCAACCATTCATTCACCCAACAAACATTTACTAAGTACCTACTGGAAGCCACCTATTCTGCTTGGTGCTGGCTAAAACATGCCCCTAGAATTGATTATAGCATAGTAAAAGAGACAGATGGTAAACAGAGACTCTTAGCATAATTTTGTAAATACTATGATGGCAGATAAGCACAGACATTGAGAACACAGTAAAAGAGGATTCAGCTTTGGAAAAGGGGCGACAGGCTTCCCAAAGGAAGTGTTTAACATGATGCAGAGTTAGAAAGATGACAAAAGAAATAGCAAATAGGGAGACTTAGAAGCATGAAACACTGTGCTACACTCCAGGACCTACAGAGCATCCTGTGTAGCTGCAGCCCAGGGTGTCTGCAGGAAAGAAGCCAGAAGAGAAGGCATTTTTAGTTTGGATCTAAGGTGTGCAGCACATTAAAGAGGCTGCTCATCTCCAAAAATGCTTCATGTAATCAAGCATCAAGGGTGACTGAGATTAGAGTTGACGAGAGGCCAGAGCTCCACATCGAGAGAGATGGGCAAGGACATTCTTTATAGAAAGACCTAAGGCAGGCCGCATGAATTTTCCATGATGCATTCCTCCTGGGCTTATGAATGGGAGGCGTCTGAGATGGGAAGGACAGCTAGGAGAGTAAGGGGGAGCTAGGTTATAAAAATGGGCTGCCAACTGCTGAGCATTCTATGTGGTCCAAATAAGCCTTAATGTCTTTGGACCTGCTTGGCAGCCATCTGGTAAAAATACCAAAACCCCTGTATATACAGGATTCCTTGTTAAGCAGCTTGGACATTAAAAAAGAAATTAGTATTTGCATTTCTGCCCTGTCCTGCCCTTGGCAGAAGGATGGAAATATAGTGAAGTAGCTGTGAGCATGGGTTTTAGAGTCAGACAGATTTGGGTATGAGTTTGGTTGTACTAACTATAGGTTATGCAACTTTAGACAAATTGCTTCATCTCTCTGGATCTTGACTTCCTGTTCTGCAAATGGTGGTACATATCATATAAGGTAGCTGTTAGGATCAAATGGCACTGCCTGGTACCTAGCAGATGCTCAGAAAATTGTAGCTGTTCTTAAATTTCTGCCTGTT
>PVJX010018054.1:0-37236 GCA_004027295.1 Dolichotis patagonum
GGGGATTTAGCTCAGTGGCTTAAGCGTCTGCCTGGCAAGTGCGAGGTCGTGAGTTTGATCCCTGGTACTGGAAAAAAAAAGAAGCATTATACTGTTCAAACCACTTCACAGACATGAACTCACAAATACAGGGCCGAGTGTGACATACAATGACAGGTCACAAGCAATATCATCTGAGGCCATGTGAGCTGTGGCTGTTGAGGGGAGCAGAGGGAATTTGAACAGAGACTTTGGGATCACAATACTTTTTCAAACTTCTTTATACTGGGTACTGAACCTAAGGCCTGGAGAATGCCAGGCAAGCACTGAGCACCACCCCTTTTTGTTGTGTGGTTTGAGATACAGTCTGGTTGCACCGTCCAGGTTTGTCTCAAACTTGTGATCCTTGTACCTGAGTCTCCCACGTAGCTAGGATTACAGGCATATGCCATGGTGCCCGGCTGGTCATTATGCTTTAAACAGGCAGAGATATTCCAAGTCATGGCACATGGGTTTACTTCTTATAAGCCCTGCGGGATTCATAACATGGCACCCCAGTATTGATATCCTGAATGTGTTATGCTGAAGGAATCTGAGAACATGGCAAAAGCGGGCAGACCACTCTTTCCCACCCCTTCCCAGAAGTAGGTCATGAATCTCTCCTGGGAGAGGTTTCCTTTCTACACCCAGAGGAAGGGAACATCTTTATTCCTGAAGACATGGGGAAGAACTGGAACAAACATATGGTACGGCACCCTCCCCCTGGTTTATAATCATTAGATCAGATTTCCACTATCCAATTACATTTCTCCACACCGGCTATTCTTCATCCAACCTAGCATAAAATACGTGACTACTGTTACACTAGGTGTTCATGAAGTCTCCCAAATCAGGTAAAACTTCTATTAAATAAATTTAGATGCTTTTTCCATGTTAACCTGTCTTTTATCATAGAGGTACCCACATAAACAAAGCAATAGATGAGGAAAAGACATTTCTACACTCCTGCAACCCCTTACATTTTCACACAATATTTGAGGCTACTTATAATAAAAAGTTCAAGCTAGGAGTGGTGGTACATTCTCATAATCCCGAAACTCAGAAAGTGATGCAAGAAGATTGTGAGTTCAAGCCCAGTCTAGACTATTTAGTGACTTAGACTATCTCAAAAGTTTAAAGAAGTATGATCATCTGGGAATATAGTCAGTTTGAAGACCTGCATTCAATCACAAAATATTTAAAAAAACCATAAAATATTCTGTTAAAACGAGAATTAAATAACATGGGTCACTTATACAAGAGAACCTGCCCTTGGCTAAGAATATTTTTAGAATCAGGTTAAAAATGTAAGTGTCCAGGAAATTTAGGTATAATGAATTTCATGACTTTACCTTCTAAAAAAAAAAATAAGCAAAAAACAAGAAAACAGATAAACAAACTCAGGCACATGTGCTTACTCTAAATTGTAAAAAAATTGAGAGGGCACATCTTTATCCAAGGGAATGGTGAATGATAATAAGATTATTTCCACAGATGTGAAAAGGTCTTTCACATGCCTGTTTCTCTTGCTGAAAAGTATCGTCTCGTGTTGATATTTCTGTAAGGAGGTGAGGAGCCAGGACCCAAGAAAGTGCTTTCAGGTGCTTGAACTGGACTGTGGTGGCAGTTTGGAGTGGTACTTTCAGACTCTAATACGCATCTGAGAGACCTGCGGGCTCCAATTCAGTGGGGTGGGGCGGGGCCCGAATTTCTGCCTCTCTCCCACACTTGAGAAACAAAGGCTTAGAGCTGTAGTCCCAAACCTGAACGTGTACCGGAATCACAAGGAGGCCCCCAAAATGTGGATGGCTGCGCCACGTCTCCAGAGCTCTTCGTACAGTCCTCCTGGGGTGGAGCTCACAACTTTGCATGTCTAACAAAATCCCAGGTGACACTGTGCCGTCCACCCTGTCGTGCCCCCCAAACCACAATTTTAAAAACCACTGACTTAGAACATCCTTCACAAATATAGGTAAGTGGTTCCTCCTGAAGTTTGCATGAAAGTTGGGGGACAGAATTCAAAATGAGTCTTCCAAATAGGTATTTTGTGAACTTCAAAGAGATCTATACACTTTAGATAACAAGAATAAAGGTCACTCACGTCTTTTGACATTTTCTCTGTGTGCTGAACTGGGGGTTTAACACATGTTATCTTACTTAGCAATTTGCCTGAGCATCAGACTTGATGTTTGATACGTAGCTGAGGAAGCCAGCCTGTGCTCCTGCGGGAGGGAGTGTACAGCTTGGCGCACTGTGGTCCACAGACATACCTGAGACAAGACCAAATCATCTTGCAGGAAACACCTTTTGATCTGGACAAGTAGTCACTAGAGGCCAAAGTTCTGCTTCAGAGAGCCTGCAGGAAACAACTGAAAGAATGTGAAGCCAGGTGCTAACAATCATCTGTCTCAACCACAAAAGTACCTGAAAATAGAATAGAGTTTATAAATTGGCTCTGGTGTGATGAGAAGCACCTGGATGCCTGGGACCCATCCATCAAGGGTGCAATGAATATGGTCTGGGGAGACAGCGAGGCATAAGCTTCTTCAGGGGGTGGACGGGTGTTGAGACAAGGTCTCGCTATGTAGGCCAGGCTAGGCTTGAACTCACTATGCAGTACAGGCTGGCCTTAAATGTACAGGGATCCTCCTGCCTCAGCCTCCTGGGTTCAGGGATCACAGGCACGTGCCAGCATACCCAGGTTAGGCGAGGTTGAGAACTACTAATATACTGACAAGACCAGACATTACACTTGATCAGAAGGGAAAAGTTAAAAAAAAATGAGAAAAGAAGGAAAAAAAAGAGACAAAGCTTTTGTAAGTGGGAATGGGAAAAAAAGAAACAAGTTATGTTATGTACAGGTACACATTATGATGAATATGATCATTATGTATATTTAAAATGTACCAATAAAATATAATTTTTTTTAAAAAAAGAACTACCAGTATAGATTTGATTCAGGACAAGATGACTAGGGGACAAAACCTATTCCCAAGTGGACTCTCTTAAGGATCTGCCAAATTGGTTTTTGGCTATTATTTGGAGCTCTGTCAAATGTCACTATGCATCAGAATCATGTGGAAAGCACATGAAAGCTGATTTCTGGGCCCATCCTAGAATGTCTAAGTCAACAGCACTAGTTTGGCCAAGAAACTGTGCTTTTTGTGTTTGGGGTGGGGGTGAGACACTGACATGTAATTCCGGTTGGGCTTGAATCTGGAGTGACCTTGAACTTGCAGTGATTCTCCTGCTTCTGTCTCCCAACTGCTAGAATTAGAGGTGTGTGCCACCATGCCCAGCTGAGTATTTTTTTGCTATCATTGGTATTGTTTCTGCATCCCCAACCCTTTTTGAAACAGGGGCTTCCCAAGTTGCTAAACTGCTCAGCCTAGGCTCAACCTTAAAACCCTACTGCCTCATCCTCTCTGAGTACTGGCATTACAAGGGCAGTGGCAAGCAGAAACACGGAAATGACACCCAGAATTTGGAGGCAGATTTATTTTACATGGATGGGCACTGATCTGAATCATTTCCAAAATAGCAGGCCCTGATCTCCGGTGGTCTAGGGCTTAAACGGGTTGAGCAAGCGGAAGTACAGAAGCAGAATGGCTTGTCAGTTGAGGATTGGTTCTTCCAATATGCATCACAGTGACCAGCTATGTATCAAAGTGACCAGCTGTTTCTAAGAAACAAAAGTACAAGAATTGTAACCAGAACTATTACCTGGACAACTAACAGACTGAAATATGCTGGCTGGGGAGGGGGAAAGTCATCTGCTACACAGGGGTGGGCTTCTCAGCCCAGCAAAAATTTGCATTTCTAAATTCCTGGCAATCCTGACACCTCTCTTCCTCGATGTTAATTTCTTTAGTATTAAGATCTTAACAGCATGTGGAGAAGGATGTCTGTGTTTCATATTTCACATTTCTCAACTTTTGTCTATTGGAGAAAAAAATGCAGACAATCAAAACTGAAAACATCAAAACTATTCATAATCCAATGATAACCACAATGAATAACATTTTTCCTACAATATATAATGTATTCAGAGTTTCTATCAAAAATTATAACAGTTGTGTAAAGAACTACTTTTGAAACACGGCCTTGAGCTCACTATGTAGCCCAGGCTGGCCTCAAATCTGCCGCGATCCTCTTGCTGCAGCCCCTCAAGTGCTGGGGTCACAGGCATGTGTCACCACATCAAGATCTGAAGGACATTTCTGCACCTAGAAAAATGCTCACACACACACTAGTGTGTCCTTGCCTACCTTAGTCACGGGTCTGACACTGTGTGACCTCAGGCTCTTCTCCCAAGTCAAAATGACCATGAAAAGCAAATGTTTTGAATTGATTCAGGACGTCAAGGCAGCCAGGACAGCACAACCAGAGATACATAAGAGGACTTGGAGAACTGCTTTAGAAAGCTGCAAAAATGTTAGGTAACTGTTCAACATGAAGGGAAGTATTTTGAAGGAGAGTCGTGGCAATATGTCTTTTATCGCAATACAGTTTTAAAATATTCAAGCACCCACTGTATTTTTTGAACATAACATGTATGTCATTATGCTTTGGAAACTGTCTGGTCTCACATGTGGCTGCAGTGCTCTGGTGTTTCACTAACACTGCAGGTCTAGGCCAGTGGTCATAGGTTCAGAGGACAGTGGTACGCAGTGTGGCATCTGGGGCGAGGGGATTGCCTTCCGAGGGCTGCAGCCATTATTGATTCCCTATGGTCTTGTTATGGGCTCCTATATCATTTGCATTGTTTTGTTGGGTTCAGTTTTATTCTCTCTTGTTTTGTTTGATTATGTCAAATCTGATGACAGGAGCAGCTATTTCAAAGATACTAAGATATATTATGGTAGCAATTTTGAATTTACTATTGGCTTGTTTTGAAGTCCTTTATTGCTTTTGTTGTTTTGTTTTTATTGTTTCTATTCTATCCTGTTTTGTTTGATTTTTTCTATGTCCGAAGTTATCCGCAGCTATTTTGAAGACATCAAAAGGCATTATGGTAACTACTGTTGATTTTGTAATGTTTTGAAGTCCTGTATCTCTTATACTGGATTGTTTTGATTGGTTTTATTGTTTTATCCTCTTTGAAAAATTTTTAAAAGACAAAAAAAAATGAATGAATCAAAATCCTAACAAGGCTGACATGGTGGCACACACCTGTAATCCCAACACTTGGGAGGCTGAGGCAGGAGGATTGTTGTGAGTTCAAGACCAGCCTGGGCTACAAAGTGAGCTCAAGGCCAGCCTAAACTGCATAGCAAGATTGTGTCTCAAAAAGACAAAAAAAAAGTCTTAACAAAAAACCTCCTTGAGGTCCAGCCCCTATGTAGCCACATATGCTGGTGGACTTCACCTCTTTCTCTTTTTATTTGGTACAAACTTTAAACCCAAGGCCTTCACATCCAGGGCTCCAGGGTCTCACTAAATCATCTGACTGCATTAGAACTTTCCATACTCCTGCCTCAGTCTCCCAGAGTGCTGGGGTTATTTGTACAAGTCACCATGCCCAGCTCATCCTGTTCTTGATTGAGTCACACTGCATATGGATCCTTAAATTTTTCAAAGTACACTCTTGCTTCTGGCCATTGCATTTGCCAATTTCTATGCAAAGAATGATCCACCCACCAATATCCAAGTCTCTTCTCCTCTCTATTCAGGTGTTGTTTTAAATGTCACCTTCTCAGAAAAACTTTATCTGGTCACACTACACTTCACCCTTCTTTATTTTCTCTCAGGACTTCTCATCACCTAACATACACACACACACACACACACACACACACACAAATTGTTGCTGCTGCTACTTATCTTGGGTACTGCTTGTTCCCCCAACTAAATATACAGGGAATAAGAAGGTTTTTGTCATTTCTGGTCATTTCAACTCCCTCCATTTCCCCAGCACCTGAAGCAGTGCTTGCTTTTAATTTGAGCTCAGGAAATGTTGGTTTAATGAATGGATTGGTCGTTACTCTTTTTTTTTGTTTTGTTTTGTTTTGTTTTGTTTTCGGTACTGGGGACTGAACTCATGACCTTGTGCTTGCTAGGCAGGCACTTAAGCCATTGAGCTAAATCCCCAGCCCGGATTGGTCGTTACTCATAAATTAAAAATAAACATCCTGGGAGAGGAGAGATCCTGGGGGAAACCCCCAAGAGTTCTTTGGCCTGAGAAAAACTCAACTTATTTGAAAAGGGAAATAGTTTTGGTTTTCCCCTTCATTTCTGAAAGTTATGTTTAATAGAGACTAGCCATGCCTGGCTCAATAATCTCTTCCTAATCCTTAATATACCTCCTTAAAAACACAGAAGAGAATGGTATGTGGCAGCCTGTGAGAGGAGGTGAGGAAAAGGGAAGGAGAGGAAGACAAATAAGGGTCACTGGCTGAGAGGAAATCATGATCCACAGGAACTGGACTTGCCCTGGGTCTTTCCTGCCTCACTTAGGTCCTGGACCAGGTTTCTTCCTGTGTCTCTGTTCTCTGATTCTCCAGAGTTCACCACGCCTCCTATGGAGAAAGGTTTCATCACTAATGGAGCTTCTTCTACACTGCATCAGAGCTTCCCCGCCAAACATTTTCATCATCCAGCTGCGTGTCTAAGAGACCACACACTACTGCCAGCCAGTGTGAATAGCATGTTTCCCATTAAAGGTGGGAGAGGATGGAGGGAGTGCAGAGCGCCACAGAATCACATCAGGAAGTTTGCTTTGCTCATCTACACACAGCAGTGACAACAGAATGGCTGATTCTCTGGCCAGGACCAGCTGGCAAAGGCAAGTGAGCCGCCTACCCACCTGAGGTGATTTCAGGGCTACCAAAAACTCTTCAATATCACCCACGGGCCACAGCATTTGCTATGCTCTGCTCCAGATAGCTCTCCCTTGGGTTAAGCTGCTTTAAGGACCACCCATCAAAACCCCGCATATCCATTTGGAATGCAGAAAGTCCAATCCAAGACAGACCCTTGTACTTGCTGGGCAAGAGTTCAAATGGAGGCCTGCAGTACAGGTGTTCTAGTCTCCTACCATGACCACAGCCTGGAAAGCTGGGTTCAAATTTACAAGTCTTTGGTGTCTCAGCTTCTCTGCTGGAAGTGGTAGTACAGGGAGGACCAGTCTCCCTTGTCCTCCCTCCCAACCTGGCTGTTTCCCATACCACAGGGGCCTCCTGCACATGAATGTGGACGCCCAGTCTACACCCCCAAACTCTGTACACCTACCTCTTGGCCACCTGGGTTTTGGGTGTTCATCTCAGGAGGAGTTCTCAAAAGGACTGGCGCGCTGAACGCATCTGCTGGGGGGACTGGACTGCTGAGATCTCAGATTCTGAGAATGTGACCTTAAAGGATGGCATAGCACTCCTGCGGGGAGAGGCGATGTGTCCCCTTGGCCCTAAGAAATCCCTTACCCCATGAGAGGGAGATGGCAAGAGCAGAGCCCTCTAACATGCAGGACTCAGGACAAGGGCCTTTTGCCAGTTCTAGGAGATGAAACCAAGAGCAGAGAAGTGCTGAGAGGGAAGAAAGGATTATGCAGACCTTATAGGACTCTGCCTGGGGAGGAGCTCACAGTGAGGAGTCGCTGGGCAACCAGGGGGACAGCCTAAAAGGGGGAAAGGCAGTTAGGAAAGCAGGAATAGAAAAGTTCATGAATGAAAGATAAAAATAAACCTACTTGATAACCAATCTTGTTCTCCTTGTATATATAGTATTTATGCTTATATAATGCCTGCATTTTTAATTGAACCACTAACTCCTGTTCCTCATTTTGTGGCACATAATCATCATCATTAAATCCTTGGGTAGTAAAAGGTCACTCAATTTATTTATGTATTTATTTTCTTTCATTTCCATCCCCCCTTCATCCCTCATCCCTCAACCCTATACGCAACGATTGTATACGTTGTTACATATCTACCAGGAGCCAGCCCACTTCCTCTCTGCGTGTCTGCATACAACAGTGCTGTCGGGAACCAACGCACCATTCCTGTGCACAGACCTGCTGTATCTCGACGTCACGAGTTCACCATGCCCAGGACAAGCTCTAGCCAGCTCCTTCCTAGGCCTCACAGGAAGACTAGGACTGTGTTAAAAGTTCTACAAGGCCCAGTTAACGCTAGACAGGACTTTCACAAAGATCAACTTGCCCTGAACCCCCTACAAAAGAAGTGCCTGAATCTCATTAAAAGTTATTTGTATCTATACATAAATCCCTGCCATTTTGTTGTTATATTGGTTTCAAGCCTATTACATTCCAGTGTCATATTTTATCTGCTAAAAAGAGAGCTTGACATAAATGTTGTGTGGTAGATAGAATAATATGTCTGCAATAACTTTTTCTCAGACAACAATGTTCAAAGTCTCTGGCTGTCTCAGGGATAATTTTGATTGTCGTACTTTCTCTTTTATAACAAGGTTATTTCTTCTAATCATTTTCTGATAATAAATCATTATATTTGTCTCAGGGGATGGTGGTGCACACCTGTAATCCCAGCACTCAAGAGGCTGAGGCATGAGGAGTTCAAGGCCAGTTTGGGCTACATAGTGAATTCAAGGTCAGCCTGAACTACATAGTGAGACCCTGTCTTGAAACAAAACAAAATAAAACACATTATATTTGTCCCTTCAGTTCTCTTCAAATACCAGGAACAAGGAAGATTTTCATTAACTTAAAATTATTGATTAATTGACTTATTATAGTATCCAAGGTGTAGCCTCATTTGATAATCTAGCTATTTGATAGCAATGTGTGTGTTTAACAGTAGTTTACACACCTAAATTATCTTTAGGCCAATTTAAAATAAACTTTTGGCATCAATCTTGACTTTTTACTTCAACAATTTATTTAAATTCTAATTTAAACTAAATATACCTTTGTAGTAATGTACATTTTTATGATAAAATTTAATTAATATTGCAGAAAAACAAACACATTAAGAATTTTTTTAAAAAACTATGAGATCCTTACAAAAATTGCCCAATACATTTTTCCAAGTCCACTTATGGTCTCCCAAAATGTAGGCATGTGACGCATGGTTTAGGAACTTGTAAGAGGACAGTATTAACAGGGAGAAGCTTATCACTGAGAAATCAGCAGTGGTGATATTTCTGCAATATCATGGTTTGAAGTTACAGTAGTTATTTAAAAATAAGACACTATAAATATAAATACAGGTTAAACCCATGGTTGCAAGAACTGTCTAAAGACCAGCTCGTAGAGATGATAGGCTCTGAGAACAGAGCGGGGAGAGAGACCACCAGGTGGTCCAGGGAGACCGCTCCAATCCTGAAAACTAAAGCTGCTTTTACCTCTGAGTGTGTTCACTGTTAGAGGACAGGGAGAGTCCCCAGGGAACTACAAGAGTGGCATCACTGTTTGTTTTTTTTTTTTTGTGGTTTTTTTGTTTGTTTGTTTGTTGTTGTTGTTGTTTGTTTTTGCAGTACCTGGGATTGAACTCACAGCCTTGTGCTTGCCAGGCAGGTGCTTATGCCACTGAGTAAATCCCCATGCTTATGCTGCTGAGCTAAATCCCCAGCCCATGACCATTTTTTTTCTGGTCATTTTTAACAGATTAGGATTTAAATACTTGTCCAATTGGTGCTAAGATAATTAAGTTCTTCCCAAAACACAGGGGAAGTCTTAAAGCAAGGAAACACATTACTACCCCCTCCCTAGGATAGCTGTAGACCTTCCTCTAAACTTGGAGCCCTCAGTTTTGCAGTGACCTACTATCCCTTTATTCCCTCTTTTCTTTTTTTGTCCCAGAATCTTTCTTTTTTTTTTTAATTTTATTTTAAAAGGGGGTAACATTAAACAAAACAGAACAGAATGGGACATAAGAAAGCATAAATTTCAAAGCCAGACAACCAGAGATCTTCACTATCTGTCATATTGTCTCTTGTTTTCTTCCAAGTGGTTGTCCATATCTTTGCATACAGGGAGCTCATACTAAATAACATAGCCAATCTTTTCTCAAGATGTGTAGTTCACTGGCTCCCACTTGCTAAGGAGGGGGACACGGGACAGGGGACAGGATGACATGAGATGTTTGATTCTCAGCCCACGCACGGGCAGGCTCACAGCCACCCCCCAGAGAGGGGAGGAGCTCCTTGTTCTTCCGGCACCGTGAGTCACCCAAACGGTGCAGGTGCCCCCCAAGTGCCAGGGTCTCTCTCCTTTGGACCTCCGAAAGTCTGCCACACTCACAGCTGCCCCCCAGAGAGAGGAGGAGCTCCTTGTTCTCTCAGCACCCAGAGTCAACTGCATGGTGCAGGTCTCAAGGCACCAGGGTCTCTGTCCTGCAGGTCTCCAAAAGTCTGCCACACCACCTGCTATTTCTTTTGAAGAACTGACCATTCCATTTCCAAAGTTCTGCAATCGCCAACAGACCACAGAAAGAATTCTCTTTAGGCTCCTGTTTGAAACCAGCAGCTATAGCAGTCTGCTGGCCTTGCTTCAGGGCCATACCAGAATATTTCTGATCCAGGGCTGCTATGAGCTCATACCTCAGCTTTGTGCAAATCAGTGAAAGATGCTCCAAATGAACCGATGCAGCCCTACACCAAAGGCACTGGTCCACTTCCCTCACCACACACACCTGCCACTAGCACATGTGCTACCCTTCCTCATCAGTTTCCAAACAAGCATTAGCCTCCACTGTTCTTTGAAAACCCTGCCCCTGGACACCACACTGCCCTCCGGTAACTACCCCAAAGCTCAGTTCCCCTTCCCACCCTTCAGTGAGATCACTAGTGGTTCCAGGTGGCTAAATCCAAGGAATGGTTTTTGTTCCTCATATAAACTTACCCACTAAGGAAACTCTGACCCTCCTGATCACTCTCTCCTTCAAATGCTCTTCCCCTGGCCTCAGTGACACCACAGGTTCTGGTATTCCTCCTCCTACTCTCTGACCTCTCTTCTCAGTTTCTTTGCCCGGAGCTTCCTCCTTGAAACAGTGTTTAAATATGAGCTTTGCTCACGCCTCAATCCTGACCTTCCTCTCTTCTCATTCTGGAATTTCCCAATGACCTCAAATACTCTTTCCACAGCCAGGGAAAGCTTCTTCCTCCATCCTCACATCCACCTCAGGAGGGAACAGTCCTACAGCCATTCCCCTGGCCATCTCCCCACCACTTAAAACTGTTCTCCAAAGACCAAGTAAATGAGCTGATTGTGGAAGTTGGGGGAGCCCGCACAAACACCAGAGAGCAAAACTGGCCCTCAAAGGCCCGGCTCTGGCTACCAGACCAGACATTGCCCACATCGAGGAGGACCCACAGCTGGGTAGGCAGATTCAGTTCAGGGGGAGGAATTAGGAAGCCCCAGGGTGGCTGCAGACTCCCAGTTGCATTTTCCAATTCAATGTTATCAGCAATAATATGATATACTGATCCCTAGCTACGGCCTAGTTCTACTTCTCAGTTGGCTCTTACTTAGCAGTTTGAAACTCCATCACCAACTGCAAACCCTACATTTGGCCTACAAATCAGGAAAGCCTGAGGGACAGCTATAAGGACCGGGTTTGAGAGACTTAAGAGAAAGATATTTCAGGTAGAGCTGGGACAGGAGGCATCAGCACCTTAATAAACACAGGGCTTCTAGTTGTTTGGTTTTATTCAGATGGAACATTCTGATGAGACTGATGTCACAGGGCCTCGGCAAACCTAGGCCTTTACAAGCTGTGTATTCACAAACTACACAGACTGGCGAGCTATAGATTTAAGCAGGTGTGCCCAATAGGGGGATGATTGTTCAATCACTTAAAATATGCTCAGCTTCTATGAACAAGTTTCTTAGATATGTGTGATTGGGATCATTTTTTGAGGTTCTTTCAGTGTTTTTCAGATCTTTGAAAGCTAAGTTCCAGGTGGATTAGAACTATAGTTTTCAAACTCTAATGTGCATAAGAACCACTGAGGGAGCCTATTAAAATATAGCTTTTTGGGCTCCCATGCCTGACTCAGTTGGCTTGGAATGAGACCCATGAATCTGCATTTCTAACAAGTCCTGGGAGATGTTCATGCTTATTGCTCTGAGAACCAATTGAGGACCTCTGGGTTAGAACATACTAAGGTGAATGAAGCCCCAGCCTTAGGTGCATTAAATCAACTGCCTCAAAAATCTCTTCCTCTTTGTATTATGCTGAACTGAATCCAGTTTCAGGGCCAAGAAGAGAATAATGGTGAAATTAATCTCGATTCCATATGAGTTAACTTACAAAGACCTGGAATCACACTCAAACCCCTCCACACTGCTCAAAATTCTCTCTAAATATATTACTCATGTTTATCCATGGTTTGATCAGAGAGATTTTGGGGGCTCAACTATGGAGGGCAGTAGATCTTTATCAATGAACAGAATAACAGGGGCTCTTATTTTATAGGTGGTAGGTCATTTGGGAGACATTAATGAAAATATTAATAAAGCCAACGACTAAGAAGGATAGCAAAAGGCTTGTTCTAGGAGCATACTGTGTCTAGGAGTCAGGGAAAAGCTGGATCAGTTTAAAATTTTTGAGCGTGGAGTTATAAAAACAGTTGTAAAGAGAAAAATAAAGGAGCTGTGTTGGGGCATTTAGTCAGGAATTGCAGACAGTGTCCATTCTGATTACCTGCCCTGAGCTTCATCACAACTGCCAGGGAGAGAAAATTTCCTCAGGGAAGAATTTTTGTTGGTTAGTTTGGTTAGCTAGTTTGGTTTTTTGTTTTCTTGCAGTGCAGAGTATCAAACACAGGGACTCATATATGCTAAGCAAGGGCTCTACCACTAAGCTATATCCCTAGCCCCAAGGAAAAGGTTTTGATCATGTAGGCCAGGCTAGTATAGTATGAAATGAGAAAGAAGTTATGCTCCGACATGACCACTCTTAAAGAAGATATTAGAAACTCTTTTGTTTTGTTAGCTGATGAGGGTCCAAAGAACTCTAACAGAAGGAAGATAGATTCAGAGAACAGATTAGAATAATCTCCACACCCTCACCACCTTCAAGCAGGGAGTGCAGTTCCAGGAAGTTCTTTAGAAGTACCCTCTTAAAGGTCAGATAAGGAGTCAACAATAAATTTAATTGGGGAATCACCCTCCAAAGACTGCACAGTTGTAGTAGGCAGTCACACAACTGTGGCCAGGTTTGGGGGAAGAGATATAAAAATACATGCATAGAACACTTACAGCATTTACCAGTGATTTTCTATATAGTTCCATTATTACACATGGATTGTGAGCACGGCATATACCTTGAGGGTGTGTACCTGGGAGATTTTTGAGGAAGACACAGAAGATGAAATGAGTTCCAGGTGACCAGGCAGAACAGTGGCAGATTTCCAGGCCTGATCAGATTTTGGCCCAGTAGAGCAACACCATCCTGGAAAGATAAAGAAGAACAAGATTAATTTCCACAGCCATGTTTTAATCAGACTCACAAGTACATCACTCACTGTGGTAGACCAACAAGACAGAATACAAGGAGTCTATCAGGAAAACAATCATCTTGACTCAAAAGCATAGGGAAATAAAAAGGAAAACACTAGTTGGTACAACCAACAGTACTGGCTGACATGTGATAAGAAAGGAAATGATACACTGAAGAAGCAAGGTAAAATGTTGAGAACTTGGCTGCGTCTTCCTAAAAAGAGACGTGGGACTAAGGCAGGTTGGTGATGACAGGAATGTTCCACCTTGCTGAAAAAGACAGATTTAAGGCAAGTTTCTGTTGCTGGTGACTCAGCTTCAATAGCAAAAAAACAAAAAAAGGAAAAGTATGGCCTGTGGTTCTGCACAGGGTGGATATTTATCCTTGACAGACCCAAGAGGAGAGCCTCAGAACCACCACATCACAAACAGGTACTGAGAGTGTTCCACGTGCAGGGAGTGTGCCAGGCACTGGGAGTACAACCATGAACAAAACACAGAACTCTGCCCTCATGAAACAGTAACAGCAAAAATCTATTGTTAGAGAGTCTCAAGATAAAACAAATGAGAAAACTGCCTCAGAAGAGCTATCATAGGCCTAAGAAATTCTAACCAAGAAACAATGATTAGAAAAGTCTCAGAAAAGGTGATAATTAGTCAGAGACTTTTGTAAGTCACAACTTCAGCAGCTTGAAAGCTTCTGCCATGGGAGGACTTTGTACCAAGAAAATTGGAAATTCTACAAATCATGACTTCTCCTTGCACTGTCCAAAAAGTCAGCTTAGCATCACAGAATCACCATGGTTGCTTACATGAGGACATGCCCCTGTGTCCTTGGCTTGCCAGAGACATAGGGTGTTATGGTTTGAATATATCCCTTAAATTTCATATGTTGGAAATTTAACCATCAATGTCACACATTAATGGCATCTGAAAACTGGGACACTTAGGCAGTAATCTGTAATTTACAGATGAGTGGGCTAATGAATTATCACAAGAATGGCATTATTACCAAATGGGCTCTTCCTGACAAGCTTGTTCTGTCTTGACACGTGACTCCTTCTGCCACCTTGCAACTTTGCAAAGAGTCCACACAGGTAAGCAGGCTCTTGATTTTAGACTTTCCAGTCATCAGAACTATAAGAAATAAATTTATCTTCCTTATAAGTTTTCCAGTTATAGTGACAGAAAACAGGCTAAAACACAGGAGGTGGAAATTAAGGGATTTAAAACATATAGAATAGAGAAACCAAGGAGTCTAGAGTAAGTTCTAGAGAACAATTGAAGATTTTTAAATTCTGAAGCACCTAAGGAGTTTTGATTTTCAACTGTAATATGGTAAACATAGGCCATGATTAATCTCTTAGTGAAATATCTCTCCCAATAGAGTGTGAAGTTCACAGATCAAGAACTGTGGAAAACTGGCCATGGACCAAGAGGCATTTAGACAAGGCCGCTATCTATAATAGATTCCCCCTTTTTTAAGAAATGCTTCTCTGTCTCCTCTCCTTCCCTCAGATATTACTGGACCTCTGCTAGGGTCATTAGCTAGTGCCAGTACTGCGTGTATATGCTGGGAGTCCAGGGGCTTTATTTTGATGGGTGAAGTGGACATTCATAGGAGTTTGGCTATCCACCAATTGAACCTCTTCCCCCGCCTTAGGAGTCTTGGTGGGAAACACAGCTGTCTCCTTTTGTAAAAGCAGAAAATGGTGCTCTCCTCTCCTGATTCTCTTGCCATCATGTGACCAAGTCTCAGTCAGTTAAATGCACCTACCCTAGACTTTGAGTCAGTGGCCAGTGAAGCACAGATGAGACTCAGCAGAGAATCTCCCAGATAGAAGGCCCACAGCTCACCAGAACAGCATCTGTAGGTCATATCATTTAGAATCAGGTTTTCCAGGCTTCCCTGTCATTTCCCCAGCTATCCAATGGGCTTTGGATAAATTCCTTTGCTTAACTCAGCAGTGGAAGTTTCTGTGGCTAACAACCTAGATTCAGGACTGACATAACTGATTTAACTTCTGTAGGGACCCCAGTTCATGTTTTTTAAGTTTCTTAGCTGTGGGGCTGATTTTAGGATAATCTTCTACGTCCTGTTAACCCTTTGGCCTTTAAAAATAGAATACACAGAATTTAGCTGTAGCTGTTGAAGAGTTCTTGTTCTTCCCAGGCACTCACTGAGGTCCCTGGACTGAGGCTAAACAGGATGAGAGTTTGTGCAAGAGATAACTGTGCATCTTAACATCCATGGCCTTTACCTTACAAAAGCAAAAAGGTTAGGTCTGTAGATTAGCTCCTTGGGGATGGAATCCTATATTTTGTAACATCTACTATACTGCCAACAAGGGGAAAAAACTACCAATTAAAAATTGACAAAATGCTTTTCTGTCACTTAAAATGTTTTTTTATGATTAAACAAATATTTTAGACTTACTGAGCTACAGATTTTTAATCATATGTTGCCTTTCTGCATACATAAAAGGGGAAATAAAAGCAAAACAACATATTCTTAGTAGCTCTTTTTATTCAAAAATCCAAGTATTATAAATCATTTTTGTTTTTAAAGTTGGCAAAGAGCTATTATCGAATATCATCTTCCCCAACCAGATAATTCACACGTCTATAACATACTCTGAATGTAGAATTTCATACATGAAACCTCCATTTCTGAAGGCATTCCAAAAGTATTTTAAAGCTTTTTGTTTTGAAATCATTTTAGATACAAATCAAAACTAGTATAGAGTTCCCACGTGTCTATCATCCAGCTTCCCTTCACGTTCTTCATCACTTTTTAGAAATTATATTGTAATCTACGTACCATAAAATTCACCCTTTTGAAGTCAATGATTCAATGTTGTTTTTAAAGGTATATTCACAAGATTTGCAAGCATCACCACTACTTGTTACAGAATAACTTCTGGTACCTCCCCGCCAACAAACCTTGTTCCCATTAAAAGCCTCTCCTCCTCTGTTGCTCCTACTTAGCCAGTTCATACAACCACTAATCTGTCTCTGTGACCAAATCACTTTTTAACTCCGAACGGTCCGTGTGTGTCTCAAATAGTTTTACCCGCTGTGTTACCGAGCGCCAGTGATTGAGCATTTTATGAGTGCTCTGGTCTGTTTCCAGGGCTTTCCTCCAAGCTGCTATCCCACTGGGACAGTTTTGACACACATGCACAAGCTGCACTGACTCCTTCCTAACTGTAGCCTACCTAGGTGATGAGATTATAATAAAAATGGATCCCAATTTCAGGAAGGTTAAGACATGAAGGGGAAAAACTTTCCACATTTTAGAGTCAGTGAGATGCTGTAATGGAAGAAGGTTATTTGGGGCATTATTATTTGAGTGGCACTGTATCATTGTCAAACATAATATTGCCATATGTTTCCCGTATCCTCTGATCCCATTGCATATCTTCTGGTGAGTCGGTTGGACAATACAGCTGAGGAAATATGAGATGAGGCGATAGGACAGTAATGTGTGCCAGGGTGTAATAAGCACTATTAATTTAATAAAAGAACTGTTGGGCTCCCATTTGAGAGCCTTCTTGGAGTAAAGGCTCACCTTCCCTCAGGGCTGGAAGGAGGCTCTGAAAGGCAGAGAGGATGGGGTGGGGGGGCGTCACAAAGGCTAGAGCAGGCAGCAGCGTGGTTGCAGTCCTCCACTCGAGGAATTTGCTGTTGGGACGGTGCAGTAAGACATCTTGCCCTCTCCATCCCCTGTCCGTGCCGGTTATTTTCTCTTGCTCTGACTCTCCACCTTCCTTGCCCCACTTTGTCCCTGAGCTCACTGACTGCCACGGACTACATTCCCTGGTCAGTACAGTCCTCTGGCTTTGGGAGGGCTTGGCCATTGCGAGGAAGTTCAGAGGTGGGAAGAACAAGCAGGTAAGGCATCATCTACCCCCACCCTGTCCACCCCGGCCACTGAGGACAACATTTTTGTTGGCACTAGCTTCTTTCCTCTGCCTCCCTCCTGGACAGTTCTGGTAACAGCTCCCTTCCCTCATCCCTTCCAGCACCTACCACTATTAGTTCCTGGAAGCATTTGCAACCCTTATTGTTTAACCTTGCCCACACCTCTGCAAATTATGTCTTTGCTAAACTCTCTTTAATTACAGCTTGGAGCGCGCCTTCTGCTTCCTGCTGGAAAGCTTCTCCTTCCCACAGGGTTGACTCACTGCACTCAAATGCCTCTCCCTCCTTGTCTGAACCACCGGCCCCTGTAGCAGACACCTAGTCCTATCTCCTATGTGATGCACTGTTACTGGGTCAAGCCCTTTTCTGCAGTAGGGAAGGAGGTCTGCAGGTGAGAGCTAGTAAGTGAAATTCAGAAGAGAAGATATTAAAAAGCTCAACTTATCTACAGATCAAAGTTTTATTCTACAATCCAATTTACCCAATAAAGAAGTGAGGATTCTGATCCCCAAGATTAATATTTATATCCCAGTTGATTTTGAGCTCAGAAGGTAGGGATCCCCTACCTGGTCCCCTTGAATCCCAACAACCACTGCCAAATCGTATCTCCAGTGAAATAGCTGGCTTGCTATTTTACAGACTGCTCAGATTGGACATGCCCACATCAAATTTGTAATTTTCCTCTTTCTACCCTAAACCTGGGGGATCTTCCAATATTCTATATACCATTCCATGGTACCACTTTCTATCTAGTTGTTCATGCCAGAAACCTGAAAGTCATTCTTGACACCATCTTATTCACCTTTCTACACATAATTTTATTTTGGGTTTTGCAGAGACAAGGTCTTGTTATGTAGTTCAGGCTGGCCTTGAACCCAGGACAATCCCCCTGCCTCAGCCTCTCAAATGTTGGGATTACAGGCGTGCCCCCCCCAGGCCCTGCTAAATACCATAGATTCTACTTGTGAATAAACATTAATCTATTCACTTCTCTCCAACACCATGGATACAAACTTTATACAAGTCACTATTAATTTTTGCCTGAACAAGCATAACTTTCAGACATACAGTCCTATTTTTTTTTTTTTTTTTTTTTTTTTTTTTTTTGCGGTACCGGGGATTGAACTCACGAACTCACACTTGCCAGGCAGGTGCTTATGCCACTGAGCTAAATCCGTGGCCCATACAGTCCTATCTCATTTCTGCCCTGCTTTCTCAACCTTGTGTCTTTCAACATGCAAGGGTTTTTTCATATTTTAAAATCAATTTTGATCATAATACTCTTCTGCCCAGAAGCTTTTAGGGCTCTCCAGTGTTCTTAGGATAAAATTTAAATTCTCCCCATGGTTAAAAACACACTGTGAGAGCTAGCCCCTCCTTCCCCTTCCATTTCGTCATGAACTAAGTTATCTTCATACACAGCTCTCCAGACATAATGACCTCTTCTCTGTACCTTGAAAATGCTTTTCTGCCCCACCTCAGGCCACTGGACATCAGATTCATCAGCCCAGACTGTCCTTCATCCTCCACTGCCCAGGCCAGCCTTTCAAGTCTCCTTCCCTGACCTACGTGCTTGCTTTTATAACGTTCGTCACAGACTGTATGAACATTTGGTCATTTTCTGCCGCCTCCACTAGATTTGAAGCTCCTGACAGGAACCAAATCTGCCTCGTTCACCTCTAGGTTTCAGGGCCCAGCACACAACCTGGTGTATAGTGGTTGTTCAATATACATCTGTCAAAAAATGGAAGAATGATCTTTGTTCAATTATTATTTTTTTATTTTTATTTTTTTATGTTCAATTATTGACCACTTTGAACCAATTTCTTCATCTGTTAAGAGAAAGTGAAGTGAGGCTTCTTCCAATGTGAACATTTTGATTTCATAATACAGTGCACTTCTTCAAATATAAAAAATTGCTCAGTTAAAGACAAGGTGATAAAAGGGATGTTCTTGAGACAGCTCTGCTAACCCAGTGGACCCAAAGACCACTGGGAAATACAACATGTACAACTGCCTGGCAGGTCAAAGAAGCATCTCTACTTCCAAGAGTTTGCCTACTCTCTCACAAAAGCTAAGCTCCAGGTTTGGCCTTATGTTTTTAGCTGCCCTGGGAGGGCGTATCAGACAACTCATTAAACCTCCAAACTTTGCTGAGGTGTCCTGGACCCCGAAGGCACAACCAGGGATAGTTTTCAAATTGTGAGTTTTTGGTGGTGTTGGTAGGGTATTGTTAGAATCTGTTCACATTTCATCATTTTAAAGGAGAAACAAAATAAACAAAAATCAGCCCATTTTCTAAAATCTCAGATGTATTATGAAGCTTCCGAGAAGCTTCATAAAATGGCTAAGAAATATTCAATCTAGTACAGAATGAGTTTTTTCTCTTGTAGTGAATTACACAGTTTCACATGAAAGCACCTAATATCTGAGGGCTTTAAAACAAAAAATAGGTCTCCCAAGTGTTTGGAAACATGGATATCATAATAAAAACTCTCTACTTGCTCCAAGGTAGTAGCTACTCCCTAGGATAAGAACTAGGTGGCCAGGTGTGAGGGCACATGCCTATAATCCCAGCACTCAGAAGGATGAGGCAGGAGTATCACCTTGAGTTTGAGCCCAAACTGGGCTACTGAGTTCAAGGCCAGGCTGAACTAGCTAGTGAGACCCTGTCCCCCACCCCCAAAAAAGGGAGAGAACTTAGCTAATTTGGTGGTCATGAATAGCATCACTTTTTTGATGATAAAAGTGTATATAATAAGAATGCCTGACATATTTGGGCTATGGATCTCCCAGAACTCTCTTTTTTTGGTATCGGGGATCAAACTCATGACCTTGCACTTGCCAGGCAGACGCTTAAGCCACTGAGCTAAATTCCCAACCGGATCTCCCAGAACTCTCTCCCCATCTATTGGTATCGTGGGTCAAACTGCAATCCCTTCAAAAGATATATTCAAGGCCTAACTCCTGGTACTTGTGAATGTGACCTTATTTGGAAATAACTTATATAATCAGTTGCACATATAATTAGTTAAGATGTGATCATACTGAACTAGGGTATCACCAGTAGTATTCTTCTAAGAAGGGATGTAACCTGCAGTTACAGAAGGGAGATGGCCATATGAAGACAGAGGCAGAGATCTGACCTAGGCTGAGCCAAGGAATACCTACAACTACCAAAATCTGAACAAGGAAAGGAAGGCTCCTTCCCAGAGCCTTTGGAGGAAGCATGGCCCTGCCAGCACCTTGATTTCAGAACTCCGCCCTCAGAACTGTGAAAAAATGAGTATCTGTTGTTTTAAGCAACTCGGCGTGAGTTACTTTGTTACTGAATCCCTATGGAAATTAGTACATCAAACTCTTTCGACTCAGCAAAAAAAAATTTTTTTGAGAAGGACATTTGCAATCAGTTTGGTGACAGGAAATGCTAACTTTAACATCTGATTATGCAAAATGTTATTCCCCTGAAAGAATTCCATTCTTCTTATTAGAAGACCTGGATTACAATAAAATATACTTGATTATTATATTTTTTATTCCATCAACAAAATAGCAAAAATGTGTTCTTTCCTTTTATGTAAGTATGTTTAAAATGTCTACAATTCTACCACTTGACCTGCAAGACCCTAAATATTTTGTATCCAGTCTATCACAAGAAAAATTTGCTGAACTCTGTTTTGGAAGAGTATCAGTACTGCCTTCTCATTTAGTCAAGCCATTTCCAAATTATTAGTGAACACATTTTAGTTCTGATCAAGAGGTTAGACTTCTATCTGCTTTCATTGTACATATATTTTTTTCTCACGCTACTTCTTTTATGAGAGCTTTACTAATTATATGATATAGTATCCATATTCCTTCCAATTTACCCATTTAAAGTGTACTACTCAATGGTTTTTTTTTTATTATTATTTATTTATTTCGAGCCAGCATCTTTCTATGTAGTTCAGACTGGCTTTGAACTCACCATGTAGCCCAGGTTAGCCTCAAACCGCCTCAGTCTCCCATGTGCTGGGATTACAGGCTACACAATGGTTTTTAATGCAGTTTTTTTTGTTTTGTTTTGTTTTGTTTTGTTTTGAGACACAGTCTCATTATACAGTTTGAGCTGGTCTTGAACTTACTCTATAGACCTGACTGGTCTCAAATTTGCAACGATCCTCCTGCCTTACCCTCCCAAGTGCCAGGATTATAGGTGTGTGCCATCACGCCCAGAAATTAGGTTTCATATCCCCTACCTGGAGATGCTTGTGATCAAAAGTGTTTTGGATTTTGGATTTTTAAAAATATCTGTATATACATAATGCGTTACCTTGGCAATGGAACCTATGTAATTTTGTACAACCTTTTTACTTCACCTGTTTTTTGATGGTACCTCATGTGATACATGAGGCCAGATAAGGAATTTTCACTTGTAACATACTGGTACTCACAGCTTCAAATTTAGGACCAATTTGGATTTCAGATATTTGACCTAAGGATGCTCAACCTGTTTACTCAGTTTTGAAACCATTATCACAGTCAATTTTATAACATTTTCAGTAAGACCACAAACATCTCTCACACTCATTTGACTCAGCAGTAGTCAGTCTTTATCTCCCTGAAGCCTCCGACAACCACAAAGCTACTTTCTGTCTTTATGGATTTACCTTTTCTGAACATCTTATGTGTTAAGGTGTCTTTGCATCATCTTAATTTTTTAAAATATTCTTTCAGTACTTTTTTTTTCTGAGAGGATCTCACGATGTAGTTCAGACTGGCCTTGAACTCACTATTAGCCCTGCTGGCCTCAAACTTGCAGCCTTTCTCCTGTTTCAGCTTCTCAAGTGTTGGGATTGAGGTGTGCACCACCCAATCTGGCCTTGTGATAATTTAAAACAAGAATTAATACTACATTGTGAGTCTTAGGAGGCTCTGGCATCTCTGATATCCATCTTCCCCATACTGAAATTTATCTTACAGATCCGGCTCCACTCACATTTCCCTTTCAGAAATATTAAATGATTGAAAATCCTAAGTACCCAGTTTACAGGCATACCAACCCTTATTTGCTGAGTTGTAGCATGTCAGAAATTAGCCCAAATACCTGTCATAGATCATTGGTAATACGGACTAGGAAAACAGAGTAGCAACAAAAGACTCACCTAAATTGCCCTTAAGAGATATTTAAAATTTTCATAATATTTTTACTTCAACAGTTTTTTGGAACCAGAACTTGAACTCAGGACCTCACAATTGCCAGGCAGGTGCTAAGCTAAATTCCCTGACCCTAACATTCTTTCATAACCAAGATTTTTTTTAAAAAATTTGCTTGGTTTCACCAATTATTTTTTTATTGGTGATAGGTCCTCTGACTGGGAATTACTTTACGTTGCTTGTCATAGTAATTAGTTAACCTGTCACCACGGGTTGGCCCAGATGCAAAAGGCTATGTAATTCATGTCTTCATGGGAAGATGGTAGAGGAATTTGCAAAAATGTTCTAAAAACAGCCGCTACCTACAGACATTTTTTGGTCAATGCAAGACTTATGCTGGTTGGAGACATTTATCTCTGCCTGTTACTTCCTTGTTTTCCCACTCCCCACGGCCTCCTTTCAATGTTTAAAAGTTAAAGATTTCAGTTCTGATTTTTTTGTATTTTCTGTGTTCTATAGATAGACAATCTTACATTAGACCCAAATATTTCCGGCTGCTCTGTTCTACTCTGCCTACTTCCTGTTTGGTTGACTTTTACTTCCTGTACTCTGTTCAAAGGCTTTTGTCAAATTTCCATCATGACCTAGGTACTGTTTTATTTCTGCCAGTTGTCCTGAGCAAGTGTAGGCACACAGTAACTCTTAAGGATAATACAAGAAGTGAAAATTAAAATTCTATGTCTTAATAGTGATAGGATTAAATGACCAGCTTAAAGAAACACATATATTAGCGGAGGGCTACTGATTGGACCACAAGGGATCTAGCCCCAAAGATCTTATTTCTGGGTGATTACAGACTTGGCCAACAGTTTCTCTTTTAGGGGTAGTTCTGAATCTCTTAAATTTTGGGGGTTTCAAATAACAGGAACCTCATCTAGCTTAAATCATAAAGGAGTACTTTTCCCCTTCAGATGATTTTATTAGTAAATGTTTGTGGTGTTTATATTCCTTGTGGAAGAATGTAAATACTACATAATACATCTTACTTTTGTTTTTCTGCATGTACATCTACATAATGTATCCTAATTCCTTTTATCATCCCCTTTCCCTTCCTCACTCTCTCACTTACCTATCTTGTGATCCTTTTCCTTTTCATGTATATTTGCAGTAATGTTTACATTCCTCAGGTTGTTTGTACATGCACATAACACATCTTAATTCCTTTTTTATATCCCCTTTCCCTCCTCTCCCTCCTCTTTCCCTTCAATTCTTGACCCCTTTCCCCTTTGAGAAGGATCTAGCTCCCTACTTGCTATTATCTACTTTGATATGATCCCACTTGTCAATTCTTAGTACTACTATACTTCCCATGCAGCTGGGATTCTTTTCATAATATCCTATTTCTAGAGTTTTACCTGTTTTGTCTTCCAATAAATTGTTTCTATTCTAACATTTAGTTCTCTGATGCATTTTGATTTTAGTTTAGTACATGGTGAGAAATATGGGTCTAGATTCAATCTTCCACACATGTATAGGCAGATTTCCTAACATCATTTATTAAAGAGGCTATCTTTCCTCCAGTGTGTTTTTGGCCCCTTTGTCAAAAATCAAATAATGTTTTCAGGTTGTTTCTGCACTTGTTATGCTGATCCACTGATCTTCATGTCTGTTTTTGTGCCAATACCATGCTGTTTTTATTGCAGTAGCTTTGTAATATTACTCCAAATCCAGGATTGTCATGCCTCCCACTTGGCTCTTTTTACCCAGGACTGTTTTTGCTACCTGGGTCTCTTCTGGTTCCATGTAAATTCTTGTTTTCTCCAGTTCTGTGAAGAATACTGTTGGATTTTGATCAGAATTGCATTAAATCTCTGTATCAATTTTGGAAGTATAGCTATTTTGACTATGTTGTTTCTGCCTGTCCAAAAATGGCAGATACTTTCCCATTTTCTGATATCCTCTTTGGTTTCCTTTTCAGAGTGCAGTACTTTTCATTTGCAGAGGTCTTTCACTTCCATCAGGGAGTACTTATTATCACATGTAACAAAATCTCAGGTGGGATAGTTCCAACTCAGCAGTTAACCATCAAAATTCAGGTTCCTTCTAGATCTTCATGCTCTAACATCTTCACTTTGTTGGCTTTACTTTTAACTCATGGCCTCAAAATAATTTCCATAGCTTATTTGTCATATGCAGACATAGCAAAGTCCAAATGAATTATTGGGTGTCTTTTTATGTGAATAAAAGAAAAAACTTCTTAGTCTATGCTATTTTAATAAAATATGTGAGATTGAAGAATTTATACAGAAAAGACATTTGTTTCCTCATAGTTTGGGAAGTAGCGTCTGGCAAGGGCTATCAAATGACAGAAGGCAGAAAGGAAGGAGTGCAAGATGATCCTCTCCCCTTCAACTTCAAGCCCTTTCAAAAAGTCTAAAATCTCATCCGTGGGTGCTCCAGCCTCATGATTTAATCATTTCTTAAGGATTCCACCTCTTAATATTGGCACACTGGATATCAGGTTTCCAACACATGAAGGAGGGTGCATATTCAAAAACCATGGCAAAAAACTATCCCAGAAGCTTTACAGCAAATTTCCCCTCTTGATATATTAACCAGAATTGTATAACTTGTCCATTCCTAAGCCAGTCTTTGGCTTAAAGATGGGATTAGCATGATTGTTTTAGAGAAGTACATAGTGTTTGTAGGTCAGAATACCCAAACAAAAACAAGGTTCTGTCAGAAGAATGGAGGAGGAGACAGAATAACAGGGAGTGGATCTTCTAATATTTGGATCTAATACGAAATACAATACTACATTATTGTACTCTAATATAAAATGAGACATTTTCCTGTCTAGAGTTCTGGTGTCACTGAATGGCACCACAGTTGATACAACTGTGCAAAGAAGAAATCCTGAAGTTCTCTTTTCTCTGTTGCCCAAATATCTATTCCTCAAAACAACTATCTTAATTCAAACAATTTAGTCTTCTCTCCTCTCTGTTATTACTTCCGTACTAGAAACCCTGCCTGTAGTCTTACACTTCTTATCCCTGTTCTGTATTTTTGGAAGGACGAGCTTTCTTTCATTATCAGGGTGTTCTCACTAGGGTTTGATCCTGGAAAATGTAGATAAATGCCATTGTTATTGTCCCCTTCCTCCAGTATTTGTTAATGTGTGGAGAATTTTGTGGCTAAAGAAAGAGCTTTGATACAAGAAACAGGAAAGTAAGAACATAAGAGGAGCTAAAATGGCATCTGTTGCTACTATTGCCTTGATGGTCTGCAGACACAGTGAGGAAGAAGTCAGAGCCAAGATATCCAAGAACCATATTCATGATGGACTCTCCCAGACTTTGAACACAAATAGTCATTTCTGAGGCATAGTTGAGAAAGGGTCACAGAATGTCGGACAGAAAGTATGGTCTTTTGGGCTCAGTAAAGCATAACAGAAGACCAAATAGTTAATTAGCCTGTCCTGTATATTTTAGCACTTTTTACCTTGTATTGGAACAAGAAGTCTATGTCCCCACCACAGAGTAACAGCCTTGAGGTCAGGATGTAATTTCTCCTTTGTATTCCTCATGCCTAATGCAAGGTTTGGTAGGTGGTAAGTACTTAATGCTAAATTCAACAAATATTTATTAAGTTTAATTTTCATTTATATATACAGTACCCAACAAATATTTACAGAAGTAATGTGCCTAAGATCATATCAAAAGTTTAAGTCAAAGAATGTATTCAAAATGTTTGCAGAATATGAAGTAAATAAGCACTAAATAAAAAATAAAGGTATGCGTGTTTTCTGTGAAAATGAAAACACTTCACAGTTCTCCCATACATTGCAGAAAGCACCTGTGACCCTGCGGAAATAATTCCTTGGACTTCCCTAAAATCCACAAGGGCATGCAGCGGGGAGTAGGCGGTGGCCCTGGAGTAATAGCTGTGACAGTAGGAAGAGACTTAGCTGTGGTGTGGACAAGAAACTCCTAAAGTTCTTGTGGAAACAAACAGAATTATATAAGAACATAATGGATGGCAAAGAGAAAACCTATGGTGGTTGTTAAGGCCACGATGCTATGTAGGTAAAACTGATAGTGTCTAATGGTCATGAATATATTATAAAAAACAGAACATGCACTAACATCAGCAACAACAAAAGCCATGTTGAGCAACCCAAGTCAGTTTGCTGAAAATAAAACCAATGAGGTTAATTTTAGACGTCCCTTCATATGTGCTTTTAAAAGTTTGCAAGTATTTTACTCACAAGGTTCACCACACTAGCAGCTCCATCTAGATTTCCAAATATCCCACTGTACCTAAAATAGCATTGGAACTGCTAATGGCTGCAAACTTCCTAGATTGTTAAATAAAATTATAATTTTAAAAAATTAAAATATTTCATCTGGTATGTCTAAAATTAGGGCTAATATAATTTGAAGCACAGAGATTGTGATAGTTTACTTCAAATATTATTGTTAGATGAAAGTTATGCCTGTATTCAGTTTTCGCTATGTTAGGTATCTTAAATATAGATCTTTTTTATGCAATAACTCAAACCAATCTCTTGCTCCTTGCTTTCCATTTTCTTTCAATTTTCCGACTCCATGGCCACATAAAATTGTTAAACTGATTAAGACATAAAAGCCTTGAAACTGTTCGCAATTTCCTAGGATATCTATTCTCCAGCCAAATTTGCTCCTTATAGAGATTAGTATAAAATCTGTGTAGCAACATGGCAAAATGTGAAAAATACCAAACAAAAAAGAATCAGGCTACCAAGTTGTATGCATATGTAGAATGAGGATTATAGCTATACTAAACAGGCAATAAAAGTTACATGAGAATATACTCTAAGTCATTACCACTAGATACTTATGCCGCAGGGGTAAGGACTAGCTGACTCACTTTTTCTGCTTTAATATTTCATCATGATCAAATAATAGAAGAAAAATCAAACCTGCATATGAACAAGCTCTAGAAGGAACATATCCGCATATACTCATGCACGCACATGGGTGGTGTATTGGTGAGGTAGAATTACAGGTGTATTTGCTTCAATCTTTTATATTTTACATGTGTATTTTTAGAGTATAATTTTAAAATAAACAACAATATTAGCAAAAACTTAAGACTTTAAATAGTATTAAGGAACCTGGTAACCTGGTAGCCCTGCTTGCTTTCATGATACTAATCTACAATTTTGGTTCTTGTCTTAATATAACTGCTATTACACCTCTCTGCAGGCTTAGTTACAGTTTTAGGAAGGAATTGAACTTCATGCTTCTTTTAGTTTTTCTTTTGTTCATTTGCTTTTGTGATACTGAGGACTGAATCCAGGCCTTCATGCATGCTAGGCAAGCGTTTTTTCACTATGCTACTCTCCTAGCCCAGGTCTTCTTAAAATGTTTTGTTCTTCTATAATGGCATTTTAGCAAATGGATGTTTTCTGGGTCTATTATTCCAGAAAGATATGAAAAGATGACAGTGAGAGACAATGAACGAAATGTACCATATTTGTTGTTGAAAGAACAGAAGGCAAGCTGCCATCAAAAAGATGTATTACAACAAAATTTCCAAAAAACCTCCATTATACTCCTGATAAACTCAGAAAAGCCATCCAAATGCAAGGTGTACAATACACTTGACACACGTGGTGTGCTGTTCAATAAACTAAATAGCCCTGAGGAATAAAGGTACTGATCTCATTGGGTTAATTCATTCAACTAATAGCATCTGCTATGTGCCAGCCACTGAGAACAAGAGATTCCAAAAATTAAAAAACTAAAATTAAAAAACCAAGAGATTTCCTGCTTTCAAGGATTTTAGTAGTTTAATTCAGTAGGCAAGTCAGGCACATGATCAGCTACACAATTCAAGGTGGTAAACAAGATGAAAGCTAATCTGCTGTGTACTATGCTGCACAGAGAAAGATCATACTACCTAGACAGGGTAACCTGTAAAGGCTTCCTCGCTGATTTGGAATAAAGGGATTCATACAGTATGTATTCATTTATGTATAGCTTTTTCACTTACCATCACATTTACAATTCTCACACATATTATTCCATGGGAATAGTACATTTTTTCATTATTCAGAAGAAATTCATTTTATAACACCAGTTTATTCATCTACTGTTAATGAATATTTCAACTGTTTACAATTGTGGGGTAACATGAATACAAATGGCTTATACATTCGTGGACATGGTCAGTTATTTCTTTTGGACATATACCCAAGAATAGTACACTGGGTCATACAGTATATATATTTAGCTCTAGTTAAAGGTGTCAATTTTCCAAGATTGTGGTCCTAAATTATAGTCTCCCCAAGTGTAAGAGAATTCCAATTGTTCCACATAGTCACCAACACTTGGTATTACCTTAATTTTAGTGAGATATATATATATATATATCCTATATACGCACACACACATGCCACACTCTGATATGTTCTGGATCTTTTTGTAGGTAGATATATGATATACGCTTGATTTTACCTTGTAGTCTACAGACAAAAATGTAAAGAATTGGTACTTTTTCAAAAGAAAAACTTAATATTACAAACAATGAATGATCAAATAATTTAATTTTTTACTAGTGATGCTCTGAACCTTTTTTATAGGTAGATATATGCTTGATTTACTTTGTCATCTATAGACAAGAGTATAATGAATTCATACTCCTTTTCAAAATAAAAATCCAACTAAGATCATAAACAATAATGATCAGATGAAATAATTTAGATGGAGCCTCTTTGCAATGGATGGAGGTTGGAAAAGCAGTCAAAAGGAAGAATAATATGCTTTTAATTTGATGTGAAAAGTATCATTCAGTTTCATGTTACCATAGGTTTCTTTCTTCCATATATAAAAATCTGTTTCAAATCATTGACCTAATGCTTTACTAAAACACTGCCTCTAATCTTTGTTTTGAAATCTGTTGTTGGCTCCTCCTGACTGCCATCCTCTGCAGCTTCCACGTCTACTCTGCTGTTCCCTGAAGCTTGTTTTTTTTCTGTTGTCCCCCTGAAACTGCAGCTGCCTTCCTGCTGCTCCCTGAAACCTCAGATCCTTCCCACAGTCCTTTCCAGCTCCAGTTGCTTGGCAGCCACCATGGGCTTCCAGTGCGAACCGTGCCATACCTCCTGATATTTGTTTGTTTTTGTTGTTTGAGGCGGGGTCCAGATTGAATTCACTATGTACTTGAACTCATGGCTTCCTCCTACCCCAGCCTCCCGGGTGCTGGGATTACAGGAATGTGCCATCACAGCCGGTTCGCCCTGTTATTTCTATGACTGCTGTAGTAGACATAAAAATACTCAACTTCTTTTGAGAAAGACTGTTTCTCCTCCTCCTCCTCTTCTTCTTCTTTTCTCTTCCTCTTCCCCCTCCCCCCTTTCTTTTTTCTTTTCCTTCTTCTTCCTCCTCCTTCTCCTCCTCCTTCCCTTCTTCTTCCTCCTCCTCTTCTTCCTTCTTCTTTCTCTTTTCTTCTTTTCTCCTTCTCCTCCTCCTCCCCTTCTTTGTTCTCCTCCTCTTCTTCTTTCTCTTTTCTTTTCTTCTTTCTTCCTTTTCTCCTTCTCATTCTCCTTCTCCTCCTCCTCCCCCCCTTCTTCTTCTTCTTGTTTGAGACAGGGTCAGCCTCCTGAGTTCTGGGATTATAGGCATGTGCCACCATGCCGAGCTTATTTCTTTTACTTTGGAATCTATCTCCTCATCTAGTTGCTCCTTAAATCCTTTCCAAACATAACTAATGTTTTGCATTTCATTTGAGCACTACAAGATCATGGTTAAAAATTGAGAAAACAGCCAGACCCCTGTGTGCAGCCACAATCAGGATGCTTGCTTCCTGCAGGCAGCCAGTGCAGGCAGGGAAGAAACAGCTGGACCCACCCCTGTGTACCTGCCACCACTGAGGGAGTCCTAGTGCAGCTACACAGACTGAGAGAAGCAGCAGCCCCGCTGCCACACACCCATGGCCATCAGGGAAGCCTCAGTGTAGCTGCGTGGGTCTGGAGGAGCCCACCCCATGTCCCACTGCCTCCCCAGAAACCTTGGAGAAACCAAGGTGCCTGGCCCATTTCCCTCCACCATGGAGGAGCAGCCAACAGAGAAAGCACCAGGGACCCCACAAGCAGCTTGTTGGGTGGAACCCAGGAAAATGTCAAGGCAAAGGAGCAAAAGGCAATGTCAGACCTCCAGCCCACACAGAACAAGCCTGGGAGATACAGTCACAGAAGAAATTGAAATTCACACATCTGAAATCTCTGAAAGGAAGCAACTGAAGAAAAGAAACAACTTCATGAGGCTGTGAAAGTAATCAGATCAGAATATCTCGGGTAAAAGAAGAAATCACAAACATAATGAAAGAATTGCTGAGCATACCTAAAGAAGACAAATAAAAAAAGAGTGCAGGAAAATGATGGAAATCCTTAATGAACAATATAGGAAGGAATTACAATGCATAAAACAGAGTCAAAGAGATATCTAGAAAATTAAAAACTCCATTGAAAGCTGGCAAAACTGTTTGAAGGAGACTAAAGGTAGACTTTCAGACCATGAAGACAGGATTGCAGCTAGCGATTGTGAAAGGAAAGATCTCTTAAAAATAACTAGGAACCAGGAAGTAACATTCAAGGGCTTTAAGATGATGCAAAGAAAAATAATTTAAGAATGATAGGTGTTGGCAAAAAAGCAGAGATCAACACAAATGACATAAAAAGACTATTTCCAGAAGTAATAGTAGAAAAGCTCCCAAACACGAGAAAAGGATCTGGCATACAGATAAGTAAGATATATAGAACTCCAATAGCTATAACCAAAATAAATCTACACCCAGACATGTAATAATCAAGATCCCAGAAATTCAGCACAAGAAAAGAATATTAAAGACTGTTAAAGAAACAGATTACCTAGAAAGGAAAACTCATCAGAATCATGACAGACTTGTCAACACAAAACATCAAGTCAAGAAGAGTCTGAAGTGTTTCAAATCAACAATACCTAACCCAGATTGATGTATCCTGCAAAACAGTCTTTCAAAATTGATGGAAAAATAAGATATTTTCATGATAAAGAACAACTGAAGGAATTCATGATCACCAAACTAACCTTACAAAGAGTGCTGAAGGACACTCTAGAGAGCAATAAAGATGGTTCCAGGAACAGCAGCAGAGGTGTGTTACCAAACAGGGCAGATGAATGGAGAGGAAAACTGGGGGCCAACAGTAGGAGGATAGCATGGGAGACAAGCCAATGCTTGCTGGTTATAACCATTAATGTAGATGGCCTCAATTCACCAATAAAAAGAAACAGGGAGAGTAGATCAAGAAACAAGATCCATCAATATGCTGTACATAAGAAACACATTTAACTCGAAAGGAAATTCACAGATCAAAAGTCAAGGGACAAAAAACAATGTTCCATGTGACAGGAAACCAGAAAAAAGCAGGGCTAGCTTGCCCATCAACCGCAGAATAGGTAAGAAAGATATAATACTTTTATACAATGGAAAGCTACTCAGCTGGATAGTCTCAAGGCTTTTGTAAGTAAATGCTCATGAGTGAAATGGTTTAGACTCATAAGGGTGAACATCATGTTACAGCATAAAAAACTGAGTTAGTGAAATCCAAAATGTACAATAGCTATGTTGAAAATGATAGGGGAGGAAACATCTAAAAAAGGAAGGTTGCAACTATTGTTAATTTCCTATTACCTTGTTTTGAGTTCTGGTGTTGTTCTCATTGTTTTGTTGGGTTTGGTTTTACTGCCTTATCTTGTTTGGTTTTATTGTGTCTGATGGTATGGGTTGCTATTTTAAAGATAAGATATATTATGGTGGTCATTGTTGATTTCCTGTTACCGGGTTTTGAGGTCCCATGGTGGTTCCATTGTTTTGATTTTGTTTTGTTTTGTTTGATTTTATTGTGTCTGATGGTGTGGACAGCTATTTTGAGGGGAGCAGGAGACACTGTGGTAACACTGTTGATCTCCTATTGTCTGGATTTGAAGTTCCTGTATCGCTTTCATTGTTCTGTTTTGATTGGTTTTGTTATTCAGTTTTATTCTTTTCAGAATAAAAAAATTCACACATAAGTTTATTAAATAGCACTGGTCAACAGTTGTGGTGCCTGAAATATGGGCTGCTGCTGCTACAAGGGTCTGTCCAGCTCAATTTCTCAGGTGAGTGCTTGACATGGCTAACGACAATAGAAGGTATAGACTCTAAAAGCTTGATACTTTGCTGAAAACTTTTATCATTCCTTTGCAAACACACCTATTTGTTTAAATTTAATTTCTGCTTGTTTCACTTTTGTTAACTGAAATTCTTCCTTGTGCTGATAAAAGCAGTTACAAACCCTTGTCCTTCCACATCTACCCATATGTCCAGAACAAGGAATGTAGGAAGATACAACTTTTAACGGAGTTTTGTATATTCAAATCAATCTCAGGAGTGCAGCAATTCTGTCTCCAAAACTCCAAAATTACCATTTCTAAAACCTGTCAGGGTGAGTTCCCCTTGCTTTTGTGGAAAGTCTTCATCTAGTGACTGAGTATCATGCTTTACAGACAGCCTCTGGGCTGCTTTCTTGGTTTCATGGAAGATGATAGTACATCCCTGATGACACACTGATGACCACAGCACACTTGGATCACATCTCCATAACTGCTGCTGTTTTCTAATGCTTTTTATTAGTCAGGTCTCTCTGTTCATATGTTGACTGAATGTGTCTTTTAGTAATACTCAATACCCAATTCAGGCACTATAGAAAAAAGCAATTTTGGGAATGTCTTCGGAATCTTTTTTGAATGCCACACAAAATCTCTTCCACTTAATCAGAAAAACATATATCCAACATCTGATCAAGTTCATCCACAACATGCTTAAATTTGGTGAGATCTAGCTTGTCACTCAGTATGTGGTTTTTCATATGACCTGGTGTCCCAACGAGGATGCCAATTCCATTCAGCATTCCTTCCATTTGACCTCCATAGGAAGTTCCATCATAAAAACCACTGCCAAGTTTCTTGTGATGTCACTGGAATCTCTGCTTGACTGCAATGCCCTTGTGGAGCAAGAATGAATACCTGGGAGGTGTGGCCTGCCTTCCTGTCTTGCTGCTGTCCCTGGAGTTCCTCAGTCAAAAGGATGGTAAAACAACAATGTCTTCCCAGATGCTGTCTGTACTTGTACAACGAATTCCTTCTCACTACAGACATGGCAAACTGTCATTTGTATAGGAAATAGGAAGGTCATTTTATGAGCTTTGAAAAGCTTAACACTCTCTTCAGATATGGGAAAATCATAGAAATACTCTTTCTGTTCCACAGGCATTCTCTGTTCTTCCACATTATTACTTTCTTTCCTGGCAGCTTCACTGTAGTTGAAGTTGGTTTCAGAATAAGGGAATCCTTAAGTTTTTCTCTCATATGTCTACATCTGCTTTTTTTCTTTTGGGGGGGGGAGCGTAGGAATATCTATGTCTTCTCCAGAAGGCTCTTCACTTTTTAGTAGTTTTAGGAGAATCAGCTTTCTTATCAAGGATATCTTTATTATTTTTTGCACTTTTGGTTTTCAGAGAAATAATGACTTCCTGAGATGGCTCCTCTTACTTTGTCTTTTTGAATTTAGGAAAATTCATGTCAACTTCAGAAGGCCCTTTTTTTTTTTTAAACCAGGAATCAAACTCAGGACCTTGTGCTTGCCAAACAGGCACTATTTTTAACCTTTTTTTTTTTTTTTTTAACTTTGGGGAAAATAGTTTATTCCTTTCCTTCTCTTCAGTCTTACTAGACACTGGTTTCTCTTTTCTATTTTTCTCATCTCCAAAGGGCTGCTTACCAGAAAACAAACAGTACTTTCCTTACTTCTAAGTTAGAAGTCTCCGTCTGTTACATGGCCATGTCTGATTACAAACCAATGTCACTCTGCAGTTTTCCCAGCATTATTTAACACAAGATGCCTAGGCCAACTATGGCTGACTTTTTATTTATTTTTATTTTAAAGAGAAAAAAATAAAATTTCAGAACAATAGGAGGGTAACAGTGGTTAACACATTGCATATTGCTATCTTTAAATTAGTTGCTTGGAGTAAAGATCTAGACTTTTAATTGTCTAAATGATATTAGCACAATGTTTCTTTTCAATGAACTAGGAGAGACAATCTTGTGTGTTTGTGCAATATATATATATATATATTTATATATATATTTATATATATTTATTCTTTTTGCTTTTCCCTTTCTTTTCTCCTTTACTCCATTCCAGTTTCTCTTTTGAACATTGTCTTACCATTTTACAATATGCATTGTACATTTTGGATCTTACTTACCTTTTCAGCTTGTCACACTAGGGAGACTATATGATATTTGCATATGTGCATCTGGTTTATTTCACTTATGAATATGGTCTCAGGTTGCAACCATTTACCTATAAAAGCGTCCAGTTTAGGGCTGGGGATTTAGCTCAGCGGCATAAGTGTCTGCCTGGCAAGCGTGAGGTTGTGAGTTCAATCCCTGGTTCCAAAACAAGAAAAAAAAGTCTCCATTTTATCCTTTTTTATGGCTGACTGATATTCCATTGTGTTCAAAAAACACATCTTTTTTATCCATTTCTTGGTTGATGGGCATTTGCATTGTTTCCAAGATCTAGCTATTACTAATTGTGAGTACATTTTGAAATGTTTATTAGTTAATCTGCTATCCTTTCTGTAAAATACCTAGGTGAGTCTTTTACATATCTAAAAAACTGAGTTTTCTACCCTTTTCTTACAGATTTGTAGACATTCTTTGTATATTATACGTATGACTATTCCAGTTGGGTTCTCTGGGAAGAAGATGCCAACTTGAAATTAGTAGTGTAAGAGATTAACCGCATGTAGTATCTATGAAAAATAAAGGGGAAAAAAGGTTTAGGCAGGAAAAATGTTAAGATTAGTTTGGAAAGCCAGGCATGGCGGCTCACACCTGTAATCCCAGCATTTGGGAGGCTGAGGCAGGAGGATCGCTATGAGTTCGAGACCAGCCTGGGCTACAAAGTGAGCTCAAGGCCACCCTGAACTGCACAGAGAGACCCTCTTTCAAAAAAGACCAAAAAAAAAAAAAAAAAAAAAGATTAGTTTGGCACACATGAAAAGAAAGTGGGAAGGAAGGAGAATTGAGTACAAATAGAACCAGCATGTCTCTGAGGAAGAACACTCAGGCAAAGGGATAGAGACAAATGTAGACACACCAGAAACAGGCTGTAGATATGAATTATATAAAGCCATGCCATATAAATATAAATATAAATATAAATATAAATATAAATATAAATATAAATATAAATATAAATATAAATATAAATATAAAAATATAAATATAAATATAAATAATATAAATATATAAATAAATATAAATATAAATATAAATCCAGAAACTGAACTCAGAGCCTTGTGCCTGCCAAGCAGGTGCTGTGCCACTGAACTACATCCCCAGCTCTGATATGAATTATGAAGCAGTGCACAAGGTATAAAGTACAAGGTGTAACATGAACAAGATGAGGCTAAAGGTAGAGGTGGTGGCCAGATTATAGAGGATTTCATGGGCCACATGCAAGAGTTTGGATCCAAGATTAATGATAGCAACCAATGATTTTAAAGCACACAAGTGGCATGACTTGATGTGCATTCATACATGACTCAAACAGCAAAAGGTTTGAATGGATTTTAAAGGAGACAATAGTATGGGCACAACAGGAGACGATTCCTATAGTTCACATGAAGTATGAGGAAGATTTGAACAAGGACAATGGCAGTCAAAATACAGAAGAAGGCTAGGGGTGTGGCTCAGTGGTAGCACCATTTTGGAATGCTCAAGGTCTTGGGTTCAATCCCCAGCATATGTGTGTATACACAAAAGATTTGTATTTGACTGGTAAAATCAACATAATATGGTAATTGGATGTTTTGGAATAAAAAGGAGATGGTGAGACAGAAAGTCAAAGTTACTCTCAAGTTTCTAGCAAGCGCCTAGATAGATACCAGCACAGAGAATTCAGAAGAGTAAACTTAGAAGATATGTTGAGTATGTTAAATCTAGGATGCCTATGGGTGTCCCATTGGAGGTGTCTAGCAGACAACTGATTATATAGGTCTGAAGCCCTAGGGAAGATCGAGATCAAATGTCCCAAAACCACTGATAAAATAATGTCAACAAACACACTCACCCAGGGAGTGTGTAAGGGTTGAGAGATATTATACATTGTTTCCATACATTCTCTTTCTTAAATTTTACTAGTTCTTTATCTTTTTTTTAGGATAGTATTGCCCATTGATATTCCTATACTAAAACCATAACAGAAATAATTCACTTATTAGTCTATTACCTTTATGACCACAAGTTACAAATGGGCGTTCAGTAGAGTCAGGTAAATCTTCTAAATTGCCATTCACAAGACCTTGCATTTTGTTTCTTTTTTTTTTTAATAATTTTATTTAAAGAGAAAAAAAAACAGAATAAAGGGTAGCGACAATACAGTATTCCAAGGAAAAAAGGAAAACAACAACAACAAAAAAAACCTAAGAAATTATTACTTGACAAATTACATACTGACTTCTTGGAAATAGTTGTTCAAATTACAAAGTTAAAACATATAAAGTAGACATTCAAACAGTGAGACTGTTAACAGCTCTGCTCCATGATCTGACAAAAACAGCAATATGGTCATCCATCTTACCCACTCAAATATACATGCAATTATAT
>PVJX010018055.1:0-37221 GCA_004027295.1 Dolichotis patagonum
TGTTAATGGAGGCTATAAGGAGCCTCAAATTTTGACTCACCTGGCAGTAACAAGAAAGCTCCTCCCCCTTCCTGCTGGAGTGGTATCAAGTGACTAAGAGAAAAAGTTACAATACAATGCAGAATCACATAATACCGAATTACTCAGGTTTCAGTAGCAAATCACTTAGCATACCAACAATTAGGAAGATCTTAAATGGAAGGAAAAGCAGATCAATAGGTGCCAACACTATGTTGATAGAGATAATCACAATCCAACAAAACTGTAAAGTAGCCAAGATGAAAATGATTCAATGAGCATTATAGACTTATGGAAACAAACCAAACAAATAAATAAATATTGTATAAAGTAAATTAAAAAAGAAATGTAAGCACATCTCCAATCATAGTTGGAGATTTCCATACTCCTCTCTCAACAACTGATAAAGTAATTAGTTAGAAAATCAGCAGTGGTAAAGAACCCAAAGATACCATCAATCAGTAGGAATTTATCTACATTTATAAAACATTCTATCTAACAACATGTGAGTATATGCCCTTTTCATGTGCATGCAAGAATTCACCAAGATAGAACATATCTCCTGTTATAAAACAAAAATGTAAAATGATTGAAATCTTAGACAATATGTTCCTCTGCTCAGTGGAACCAAACTAAAAACTAGCAATAGAGAGATAACAGGAAATTCTCCAAATATTTAAAACTTAACACCACTTTCCTAAGTAAGTGGTCAAAGAGAAATTAATCTCAAGAGAAATTTAAAAAGGGACCCATTTAAAAAAACAAAACTAAGAACACAAATATCAAAACCAGTGCTATGCAACTAAACAGAGCAAAGAAGGGGAATGTATCTCACTGAATTTAAGCATTAAAAAAAGAACTATTAAATCAATAGTTTGAACAGCCAACTGAAGAATTCATGAAAATAAGAATGAAAAGAACCTTTAAAAAGGAAATGAAGGGTGTGATAAATAGAAAAACAGAAATTGAGTTGAAAACCAGAAAATAATGAAGAAACATAAAACAAAATGATAATTACTAGAAAACATCAATGAAATTGACAATCTTCTACTGACAGTAACAAGGAAAAAAGAAGACAAAACTTACCAATATTACAAATGAAATATGGGATATTACTGAAGACCTGAAGAGAACAAAAGGATATGAAAAAAAAAAAACCCTTTACATTCTAAACAAATCAATGTGATAATATGGATGAAATGGGTCAGACCTCAAAAAACAAAACTGCCATAACTTATCTGACATGCAATACTCAAATGCTGCAAGTTCCAGCAAATGAAATAAGGCAAGAAAGAAAGAAAAATAAAATTCATATAGAATGAAAAGGACGAAAGAAAACTGTCCCATATTTCATGACATCATTGTCTAAGCAGAAACTCCAAAGGAATCTGAAAAAGTACCTAGAGCCGAGAAATGAGTTTAGCGTGTTCAAAGAACACATGATAAATTATAGAAGTCAATTATCTTTTTGCATATCAGTGATGAACATATGGATACTAAAATTGTAAGTATGATATCATTTACAAGTGCTTGAAATAAAGTAAGTTAAATACTTAGGTGTAAATCTAAGAAAATATGTATAGGACTTGAGTGCTAAAACTATACAACATGGATAAAAGAAATTTTAAAAGACTTAAATACATTGAAAAATACATCAATGTTCATGGGTTAGGACAGTAAACGTATTAAAAATGTCAATAATCCCAAATTGATATACTTCTTTAACATAATTCCTATGAAAATTCAGCAATCATCTTTATAGATAAAACAATGTATTTTTCCTAAAATATATATGAAAAGATGCAGAAATTAGAATATGAAAACTTTTTTTGTCTTTAAAAAAAATATTTGGTACAAAGAACCAAACCAAGGGCTTCCCACTTGATAGGTAAGCACCCTAATGCAGAAAACAATTTTATAGAAGAAGAAACAAATCAGTTACCTGACTTCAAGATTTATTTTATAGCTAGAGTATTCAAACTATGTGGCAACAGATACATAAATCGACAGAAGCCAGAAGTTGAACTGCACAGCTATATTCACCTGAGTTTTAATAAATGTACAAAAGCAATGTATTGCAGAAAGACAATCTTTTCAACAAATGGTACTGGAGCAAATAGACACCTAGAGGCAAAGAGGGAACCTTGATCTGTACTTCACATCTTAGTAAAAAATAAAGATTGTAAACATTTTTTACAACACATATAGAAGAACAACTTCACAATCTAGAGCTAAGCATGAAATTCTCAGATTTACAAATGGTGAGATGATCCATAGAAGAATTGAAAACTCCTGCTGCATGAAATATCTTGGATGCAAAATGGAAGAAAATATTCAGACGCAATGTATCTGGCAAGGGTCTAATATCTACTAGGAAGCATATAAAAGACTTTCAAAGTTCATTCATTAAAAGTAAACAATCTCATTGAAAATGAACAAAAGACCTGAACAGACATGTAACTAAAACAAGCACAGGGACAGGATATCAGTATCATTACCCAGGAGAAGAATACAAGTTAAATCCACAAGATTTTGGTGTGTACCTATCAGAGTCGTAAAATTAAAAGCAGTGAGAACACAAAATCTTGGTGAGGACACACAGAAACTTGATCACTCTTACGTTATCAGAGGGACTATAAAACAGAGTGGCCTCTTGGAAAATAGCTTCATAATTTCTTAAGAATCTCAACATGCAATTCCTATACAACCTAGCAATTTCACTCTCACCAATTATCCTAAAGAATGACTCATATTTATACAAGTGTCTGTGCATGAAGTTAATAGAAGCTTCTTTAAAATCTTAATTGCTTTAGCTAATAAGTCACAAGAGTCAAAACCTGGAAGCAACCAAAATGTCCTTCAGTGGAAATGACTGAATGATAAAAATCTGTGGTAAATGCATACCATGAAATATAATTTAAGAAATAAAAAGGACCAAACTGTCAACACATGTAGCAACTCATATGAATCACTAGAGAATTATGCTAAGGGACTAGTATGTGATTCCAATGTAGAACACTCTTGAACTGATAACAGAATAGAAATAAAGAACAAATTAGTGACTATCCAAGTTATAAAAAGGCAAACTAAACTATCTTGTGGTGATACAAATGTTTGTATAGTAGCTTGATGGTATGGTTTCTGCTATTTTAATTGGGATGTTGTACTATAGTTTTATAAAATGTTACTACTGGGAGAATATGGATAAAAGACATATATGTGTTCTCTGTGATCTTTCATAACTGAACATGAATCTAAAGTTGCCTTAATATAAAACAGTGCAATTGGACCTTCAAACCTAACAGACTATGACAGCACATAAGAGCTGCTGCTCTGATTGGTCCTCTCACTCTTCCCATCCCGTGCTGGATCCGCCCCTGTGTCACACACCAAGTACCCATCTACAGCAGCCCCTGACAGGCTTGTGACTCCTGACGTCATGCACACACATCTGACCACAAGTGGTCCTCAACTGATGTGAACCAGATTTGTCTGCCTCTGGTTTTACAAATTTTCGTACTCCTTATAGTTTAAACTGCGTTTCTATACGTGCCGCTAAACCCCTTCCCTGTTTCCTCCTTTCACTAGCTTCCTGGACAGTCCTGGACTTCATATTTACTATCTAAATATGACCCATTTGCCGTAGAAAGAGGAACAGGCCTCCAGGGCTGATTGTCCTAAAGAAAAAAATCGAGTGACATAAAATTGGAATTGTCATGAGAAGGGTTAGAGCACCAAGATTCAGTAACCAAAAATATGAAAATGTGGCCCTGCATTCCTGCATGTTGCGCATAACCCCCACTCAGGACAGGGTCAGAAGAAGGGTCATTGAGGAAGACCAGACTTCATCGTGAACTAGATTCAGATTGCTGAACGTTTTCTTCATTCACCCATGACTGTTACTCATCCAAACCCAGAGCTAAGCAAAGAGAGCACGAGCACATAGAGAGCTGTGCATCTTTTCATGTTTTAAATCATAAATACCAGAATGTTAAAAATGAAAATTTCTTCTTCAAAAAATTCAAAGCCAATGTTTTCTCTTTCATTGATCATGATTGACAGTTAACCAGACAGTTCCTAAACTGACACCTTGTCTCTGCCTGGCATGCATCACCAGACTGAAGATACAAGGGAGCAAATTCTGATGGCACTGACCTTATTTAAAGCAATAAAACTATACACAGAAATCATAACTGTGCCCTGAACTTACCTGTTGGCTCTCACTAGAGAGATCTGAAAACTGTCATTGGATTCAGAAGTTCCCAGGATCAAAGAAAAGACCCGGGGCAGCAGATCACTTCCTGTCTTTGTTTATCTCCAGAATAGACCAGTAGTCCTATCTTGTCCCAGGCACGCATCTATGCTTAAAATCGAGATGTAATTAAAGCATATGACTATTGCTTAAGTAAAAAAAAAAAAAAAAGTAAAAAGTAAGGATGTATTATTTTGCCATTAATCTCACTCAGAATATTTTCACTTACTTGTATCACACCTATTCTCTCAGTCTTGTCACTTTCTGAAGCCGCTCTGGAATCATCTTTCATGAATGTCTCCATGAGGTGCAATCACAGCTACAGTGAACGCTTGGCTGAGTGCCGTGCAAGGAAGAGGAACCGTGGGAAACCACTGTGGTGCGTCCACACCGGTTTTACTCACCAGATGTGACATCATGTGGTTTCTGACTCTTCCCCAAAGTCAAAATGATCATGAAAGATAAATACTTTGGAGCTTAGGATATCACAGCAGCCACAGCAGCACAATTATAGAAACAAAAGGTTACCACCAGAACTGTTTCCAAAAGCAGCAAGAATGATGGGATCAATGTGTTTGAAATACAGGGGAATAGTCTGAGGGAGATTAATGATAATACTGTGATAAAACTTTTTAAAAGCTCAAACATTCATCATACTCTCCAATCACATCTGACACAATGATAAATAAAAGAGATAAATGATAAATAAATAGAGATAAATGATAAATAAAATTTGTATATAGATAGATATAGATGATATCGATGTAGATATAGATATAGATATATGGATATAGATATAGATGATAGATATAGATAGATATAGATATAGATATAGATATAGATATAGATATAGATATAGATATAGATATAGATATAGATACTGGGGATCAAACTCAGGACCTCTTGCTTGCCAGGTAGGCACTCATACCACTGAGCTAAATCCCCAGCTCTAGAGAGGGTACATTGGAAAAAAAATACTTGACTTATCCTAAAGTGAAAAGAAGCAATGAAGAAGACTGACATAACTGTATATTTTTATTTTAAGCATTGCAAAAATCTATTAAGAGTAAGGCTGGACACTGATGCCTATTCTAGAGAAATACACACACACACACACACACACACACGACGCATGATTTTTCTGGAAAAGAGGTTGGCTCACAAAGCCTCCCGCTGTGCAGGAATGTCCCTCTGCAGAGGTGTTCCCTCTGTGCACCCCAGCTGCGAGGTGCTGTGCTTTGTACACTAGCCGCAGGCCTTTCCTGGAGGAGAATATTTTTTGCCAGACTATTCTGGACCTGCTTTCTGGCAGATTCTCTGTGTTAAAGCACACTTATCTTTGACTTTACTCTTTTGGTAAAAAGCAATTATGAAATCAACTGGTCTGGTACAAACAAACGGCAGAGAAAATGATGGTAGCCTTTTAAATAGCATTTCCCAGAAATAAAGAAGACAGAGCAGTTGAAAAACAAATGAGAACTCTGTCTCCTGACTCTTAAGATTTCTGTGAATTCCCAGGTACTTTTTGAGATAAATCAAACAGCAATGTTCCATTCCCTCTCTCTAGGTTTCCTCTTACTGTCTTCGTGTAAAATTCCAAGCTTGAATATTTCAGTTATAGTTTTTAAAAATTACAAATCTTTCTGAACATTTACTTTAAAATTTGTTCTCCAGCCACCCTTTTCAAACTGACAAGTATTCGTCTCAAAAGCAGATAAAATATTAAGCATTTTCCCAAATTTAAAGGAGAAATGAGATTATGTTTCAAAGGTAGCATCAGCCTATGACCATGCTCTACCAGAAGACAAAAATGTGAGGGGGGGGGGAGAATCAAGCAGAACAATTTTAATAAAAGAGATTGCTATTCAAAAATGTCAGCTAAACTGCAATGTCTCTGATCATTATAGTTAGCACAGGGTGCTCTAACATGAGGAAAACAAGCAAAAAACAAGCAAACAAAACTCAGAAACTTAGCCACTGTCGCTTTGAGTCTGTATGGAGTCAGTTTTCTCAGACAGTTCTAACTTGACTGTTTCCCTTCCCTTACACACCTGCATTCACAGCTCCTGTTGTATTCCTAGCTGTCTCCTCACGCCCAAGAAGCATCTCATTTTGGTGGTAAATGAATAAGAATATGCCCAAGGTTTGAAAATTTTCAAATGAGAGTGTTAAGTGAATGCAGAAGATTATACTTAAAATACCTGTCACCACTCGGGTGGCATCTGTTTCGAGCGCACAAATAATAAAATATTTTTTCGTCCCATCATTCACGGTTCTTTGAGAGAAAACAGAGAGCAGATAAGCTACGAGCAAAACCAAATAAACAAATTTTGGTTTTGACAAGAAGGACAAGTTAGGTTACTTTAAAATCTGAAAGTGTAACCACCTTACTTGTTTGGGTGAGGTGCACATATTTTGACAATCTTTTAAAACTTGTACATGTGCATTCACATGATTGTCCAAATACCAGTTGACTTAACACAATGGTAGTGAGCATAAGGATGGCATAACTACTGTGCTATCTATAAGATCTATGTAAAAATTACAGGTTTACACTGCCATGCATACTTTATAAGTGATTAGTTAGTACTTTTTAATTTGTATCACTGAAACAACTATATGCTTCTGTTTGTGTTTAATTGATACCTTTAAAGAATTTAAAATAGATTTGAACTAATACACAGTACTTTTTTCTTTTGTATTTTATATTGTATTTGGGTGTGCAAATGAAAATTGAAATGTTGAACTGCAGGGTTGCCATGCCAGTAGCTGAGATGTCTGGTTCTATATAATTCTCTCATTCCATCCTCATATCAATATTTAGAAATTTGCTCTAGAGAAAGATTGATTTACCATATGTGGTGATAACAACCATTACAAACTCCCAATATTTCACAAAACCATAATATAAATTGACTTTGCTTCACACCCCTGGATGCCTCCAGGCTCCTCCCCTACCAGGGAAATTGTTTCCATGGTAACTGAAAGGGAAAAAGCACAGGGAGGGGGGGAAAAGGCACAAAAAGCAAATGAAATTAGATATCTATGGAATAAACAAAATATGGGAAAGTGTGGGATGTCATAACACTTTTATTGCTTCTAGACTTGCACACATCTAGAGAAGCTAAGGCCACACCGTCTGATAGATCAGACGGACGAGAAGGCTGTGCCTGAGGTTGAGTGTGTTAAAATGTTCAGCAATCAGCAGTGCTGCCTGCTCGTTCCCAGCATAGATGACACCTTGTAAATCGAGCCTGCTGAATCTTTCTATCACCACCAGCTCTGCAGAGCCCATGTGGACATGGACAGAATAATTTAGAGGACAGCAGATAGATTAGAAACAGGGCTGACTCGGGATCACCCTTTTGTAAGGTAACCACAGTCGTATTTTCAGCTGCAAGCAGAATTCTCCAGTGAACACTGAGTATTAAAATTCATTCAGATCTTTTGGGGCACAGAAGAAGCTTTCTTGAGAGACGCATTAGGTATCACCAGTTTTTATCTTTTTTCCTCATGTTGCTTAAGTAAAATATGCAGCTAACGTAATTTAATTTTTATTAGATTCTGCACATATGTGGCTTTTAGAATGAACTCCAGGGAACACACATTACTTATAAACATATACTTTTTAATTAATTTTTCTTTGTAATTCAAAGTAGATGTCTAATGCATTCATGGAACGATATGGGCTCCCTCTGGGGGGCAATTTTAATACCTGCAATTCCCTAGCTTGTTAATCAAAGACTTTTTAGCCTTGTAGATAATTTATATCTGCTTAATGTTCAGAAGGTTGAAAGTGCAGCTATATGGGAAAAAAAGCCTTACCTCTGCCAAAATCACAAAAGATATAAAATCTCATGCAGCTCTCCAGAAATGAAAAATGCAGGATTATTCCTTCTTTTTGAGGTGCTTTCTTTGAAAATATTTTGTAGTTTTATGGAAAACAGATGTGTTTTCTTTTTTTTCCAAAAGTTACAATGAAATTGCTTGGCTTGAAATGTAATACAATAATGGCTAGGATTCTCCATCTCAAGCTATGCTTATTTCCTGCAGTTTCGTGTTTTGAAAGAATATATTCTTATGAAAATATTATTAGTCAAAAAGTTACATAGGATAAATTTCCATGTTGTGGGGTTTCAATTGACATTCAGTTCATTATTTCTAGCACTGGTTCTTCACTTCCTTTCTTCCTGTTTTGTTTATGTGTCTCCCTACCATTAAGTTCAGTTCTCTGTTGCACATATATCTGGTGAGAAGAGTGGCACCAGCTGTGCTCAAGGACTTTTCTCACAGAACTGTAGAGAGATGTTACAGAATGAGAAAAAGCAAGGTTTGAGAAGAGCATGTTGTCTCCATCCATGTACCTCCCCTGTGCTGTGGCACTCACTTTATCAAACGTGTTTCTGTTTGTGCGAGCATCTACACACATGCAAGTCCATTCACACTTGGGTACGGACACATGCATGCACACGTGAGTGCACAATTTTTCTCTTTAGGTACATAGTGATAATTTAACTGAATATGGCAGCTGGGTTACCAAGGGTAAAGAGTAGCCTCATACAGTCTGAGATGGAGGGAAGGTTTCACAATTCCCAGTTATCTTTCCCACACAGTCTGAGTTATCTCTCCACACGGTGGTAGAATCTCCTTATAACAAGGTTGTGTAGAAACAACCCAACCTGACTGTATCGTCAACCTTTGTATCAATGGGACACAATACGCATCACACGTAATTTACAGGGAGAGACATTCGGTTTGGCTCATGGTGTCCGAGGTTGCAGTTCATGGTCAGTCGTTTCCAGAGCAGAATCACAATGGTAGAATGGTGTGGCAGAGCCGAGCTGCTCAGTTCATGCTGACTGGGCAGCAGAGCAGCGGACGGGGCCAGAGAAAGGGGCCAAAGGCCAGACAGAGTGCACAGTCACCCTTCCTGAACCATCCAGACACACCCTCAAGTGTGCTGCAATAATTTCACAGGAGAGTCTCAAGACAATCAAGTTAAAAATTGTAACTGTCATATTCTTCCTTGTCAATTTGATATCCAAATCTATCTCCTTAAATTGTTCTTAATTCAAATAAAAAACACAAGTTCATAATTCTACTTACCATAATACAAAATTCATGCATTCAAGTGAAAACATAATAGTACCTTCCCCAAAGTCTCAATGGATTCAGAATTTGTCAAAGTACAAATTCACGTCTCTTCTAAGACTCAGTGTAAACTCTTAGCTGTGAATCTCTGTAAAAATCAGAGGCAAGTTACATAATTCCATGGTACATTAGCAGCGGGAAAGCATTCCCATTCTGAAAGCAAGGAGTAAGGAGAGAGAAAGCAAGAAGACCAAAGCAAGACCCAAACCCAGCGGGCAACATCAGGTCCTCTAGCTGGATGTTTGACATTTCTTGGGTGGCTTCGAACCTATGGCCCTGCCAGCTCCTCTCTCAGGCTGGCTTTTCTCATTGTCTACAGCCTTCTGGGCCAAGCATTCCATGTTTCTGACATTTCTGATTTACCATCGCAGTTGGTTTAAACACTCCAAGGAAGAAAATCTCAGAAACATGAGCATCATGGGACAGCTGAGATTATTACAAGGGCTTCTCTATAAATCTGTATTATCTGTTAACAACTTTTCTGATATTATATTGTGAATCCAAATATAATTGAGTGACTTTTTTTGCAATTTCAAGTCCATAAACATGTTTGAAGACAATCTCTATCTCCCTCTTAGGCTAAGCAATCCTCTTTGCTGTATTTCTGCTTTCCATAATAGGACTGCTAGAATCCTACTGTCTTGGTCAACGTTATTCAAACCAGCATATCACCCAAACAGCATGTAATGCTCCAGGTATGGTTGTTAGCTACATAGTTAAGAATTTAATAGACTGTTTTGATTCATTAGCATATTATGCTTTTGTTTGTGCAGCCTAAGATCAGATGGCCTTATTTTCACAGATGGGTGAGTCTGCTGGCTCACACTAAATTTGTAGTTACTTAACATCCCACTGCTTAAAGTCTGGCTGACTCAGTCTTCACTTAGGCAGCTGACTTTCTAAAGTTAACTGCAGATCATTATGTTTATCACTGCCACAATTTATCTCACCGGTTTTAAGACTTTTAGCTTGTTCATGTCATTTTCAGTCCTAGTTCTATTATTTTAGTATTTGTTGTTAATCTTAGATTTTGGTCAATCATAAGTTTTGACAGGATGTGATTTGTGACTCAATCTAATGCCTCAGTAAAACTTTACAAAAACCCAGATAAAGAAAGAATCTCTGGGATACTACTGGAACAGCACGACTATACACTGTAGAGAATCTGGGCTATCGCACCACACTTCTACATTGAATCTGTAATGGGAAACTATTATATGAACCCTTTTGGAAATTAAGGAACATTATGTTTCTCTTTATTCTTTCATGCAAAGAAAGGAAATATGTTCAGTATGCTGTCACTGGTAAAGAAATTTTCTTGTGTGTATTCTTTACATTTAATGATATTTCTTACTACTAGTATTTTTCTAGCTTTCATTTACTTTCCTCTACAGCAATGATTTTAATAATCTTATCTGCCATTTTACCCCCGAGAGACTTCTGCTAATGCAAGACAATCCCTTGCCAGATGCATTCTTCCTGAGCATTATAAAACACTACCAACCCCTTACCCAGACCCCAAATTATAGATTCACACAGCTTATAGTCCAACTAGGCAAATTCTATCCATTCACATCATCTCTTTGTCCTGCTTCAAAGTCACTACAGTCATAAGTAATAAACTAATGACATCACCTATAATACTAAGTCCTTTAAAATACATTTTTTTAAACTATTGTTTTTTTCTATTTTAAAAAAGGAAACTATTGTGTTTTCATATAAATCTGGAGCATCAGGAAAGGGCAATCAGATTTGACGGCTTTGGATAAATCCTCCATCCTTGGAGACAAAGCTTTCACTCATGAAGAAATGCTATTCTTCTAACGGCTGCCTCAGGAGGTCAGGTTGCCCGGATGTCTCCTCTCTCTGCAGTGACAGCGCTCCTCCACCAGCGCAGACGCTCAAATGGACTGGGACACAAGAGCAAGAAGAAGATAAGAAAGAAAATCAGAGTGATGCTCAATCTGGCTGAGCTCAGTGCAGACCATCCCTCCACAGCCACGCACCAGCCATGGATGCCACTCAGAAAGACCTCGTGACTCCACCAAGAGGCTATAATTGTCTTTTTCAGGTTCATATTGCAGCATGCATCCTCTCACCCAGATTACTTGTCTCTGGTCTACGCTCTACTTCCAATCTAAAATTGTCTCCTGTGCTTTGGTCTATCTAACCCCCCTCCCTGGCCTCATATTATGAGTTTCTACAGGCAGTCTTCTTTTGATGTACACCCTTTGTTTCTCAAATGTGCTATGTAATAATTTGAGGGACTATTTTGATGCAATAGATGTAGAAATAAAATAAAGTGTGGATAGAGAAACTATTTTTTTATAAATATTTATTTATATAACCAGGAAAAGGTAATATCTGTGGTATCAACATGGTATTTCAAGACCTTTCTCTCAGCTCTCCATCAGTGTCTAACCCCAAATACACTAAAGCAAACCCTAACCTACCTCACTCTTCACACTTCACATCCATGCTTCACTTTAGGATCTCAGGCCTGTCTTCCTACTTGCCAAGGAGAGGAGTTCAGATAATTGTGTGAAGCAATTGGGCAGTTTTGTGCAGTGATGCTAATGATGATTTAGAGCAAAGAAACCGAAGCCCTTCTTTATGCTGTTTATAATCCCTCTAGAGCCCACACAACAGTAGTAAAGTGCAGGGCACGGAAGTATCCTATATATTTATGCAGGTGTTTTTGTGAGAGGACAATGGCATTCAGTGGTTGAAAAAGGTGTAGAGTGCTGCCAAAAATCAGTGATGGGTCATATGATGACAGACAATGCTCTTGGGAGGGATGACTGTGAGATGGGAAGGCTTTTGACCATTTTATTCTGTTCTTGAAGGAAGTTAGAATTTTTCTAATCCCTGGGTCTTGATGCTGCGGTTCTCCAATATGGAGAAGGAATTCAAGATAGCAACTTGGCTGCATCCAGAAAACATCTCTGTGCGTCCTTCTTGTGGCCCGTGATGACACAGAAAGGTAGACACCCAGCTGAAACTCTCCTCTGAACAATAGAGAATGATCAGTTTGTCTCCTGTTGCTATCTCAAAGGTATCTTAAAATTAACAGGCCTAAACTCCATTTTGATTTACTTCTTACCCGAGTCTGTTTTCACTGATAAGATAGATTCCTTATATTCTCAGAGCATGATCACCCACCTACATGCAAAATCCGTGTCAGGGTCCCTCTAATCCCGTCACCTCCCAGCTCCAGTCAGCAGTCTCATAGCGCGTCATCTCAGTGTGTCCTATCACTGTACAGTCTGTTCTCTACTACATTTTCCACCTAGAGTTGTCTGACTTTCTTCTTGGCACATTTATTATCTATCTCTCCCATAAAAACGTAAGTACCACAGGAGCAGAAACTTTGTGTATTTTTTACTGCCATGTCTAATTTGATGCTTAATAAATACCCAAGGAATGCAAAAAGTTCATATCCTCTTTAATTTTTGAATACTCCTTAATTAAATGAGCTGATTTATTTTCTGAATATTAGCAAAATGCATACTTTAGTTCACTATGTCACTATTGAATTTTATTGATTCAAACAAAGAGTATTTGGTGAAACTTATGAATTAGCAATAATCAACTTATAAGGGGAAAACCTTTTTAGTCAACTTTTTCTAAACACCATCAATATTTTTAATCTTTTGTAAGACATTGTATGAGTTTTTCTCTTGATTCAAAACCAAATAACAAGAGAATTATATGTTTTCTTTGTTAGTCTTACCTAAGCAAGACTTACTGTCTTTTCAAAAGACATGAGAATTATATGAAAAAATAATAGGAAATACTTATAAATCAGGATTCATTATGAAGAAGATATGATTTAACTGGGAGTTCATATTTAAATAGTTCTGTGCCCAATGTCAATCCAAACCTATACATATATCTCTAAAATTTAGCTGGAAAACACTCAAATATATAGCAAGCTTTGATTTATATATATGTGATATATATAGCAACTTTTGATTTATATATATATATATCAGTTAAACCCATTCCAGTAGAATAAGCAGTAGATAAAAAGCCACAAGCTCTGAATGCTAACAGATTGACCACTGACCATAATCCATCTTGCGGGGCATACATGACACTACACTTAAACATGCGGCTTGGGTTCGCTGAGGAATGACGGCATTCCAGGTACTCAGTTCAAGGCACTTCCGGCTTCCGCTGTTGTTGTTGTTTTGTTTTGTTCGTTGGTCCTGACAAGCAAACTCACCACACCGCTGTCAAGATGCATACATTCCGGCTCACACTTGCTGGCAGGTACTGTGCAGCTGAGCTATATCCCCGGCCCTCAGCTCAGAGCACTCTCTATATATTAATTTATTTAATTATCAAAAAACTATATGACAGAGTAACTGCATAAAAACAATCTAAAACCTCAAACCAAGAGGGCAAAGCAATAATCATTTATTATTTATTGTGATTGGACAATTTATTTGTGATTTTTCCTATGATCACAAATGCACCTGTATGAAGCTGGAGTGTTAGCTGAACCGGGAAGCCCAAGATACTTTTTGAAATATCTGACACTCGAATTCTCTTGGTACAAACCTGGGATTGTTCACAACGTGTTACTTTAAGGCAAAAGCAGAATGTACAGGGCCATTTGCACAGTATCATTGATAGTATATTTAATTTGTATGAAAAGTCACAGGCCAGGCCGAGATTCAAAGAGAGCATGCCTCTGTATGACAAAACCTGCTAAGATATAATGGACAAATGTGTATATATTGTGATAATAGAATTTGGGGTCCTTAGGCAACTGACTAAAAATCATGCACTACATGTGTAAAATCTAACATACAGAGAGGTATGGTATTGGGCAAAGTCACAACAAGAAAGAAGTAGAGCTAAGACCTGAACACAGAATCTCTGGCTGTGAAAGTCTCTTCAAATCAATTTGGGGTGAGGTCATAGCAGCTGATATGGAGGACTCCCAAGCACAGATCACATTCGTTCTCTTGACACACATTAACACAATAAGAGTTAGAAGACTAAGATATTGTCCAAATTGAAGATTACTTACTTTTGCCTTTTCATATAGCAATTATGCATGTGCACAGTGTATACACACATATGACTGGGTAACGTATATGTGTGTACACTGTTGGGCAGAACTTAGTTTGGCTACCTTCTCAGAAATAACTGCAGTCAATTTATTTTGTGATTGTGCAGAAGTCTGCTTCGACTAAACTGCAGGATTTATGGCAATCACTAGACCTGATCTCTTGATGGAATCGAAAGATGAGGTAAATGAGGAGACGGGCAAAGCTGCTGCTAGTTTAGTGCGGCAGTGTTTTATAGTTTCACTAAGTAGTTTTTACTTGTTTCACTAAGTAGAAGAAGTATGCTTTAAAATAACGATAAAAATACAGTCTAGGAAAACATAAATCAGTGACATACCGTTTGTTGCCAAGTATTATGTACTGTAAGCTTATGAACATGGTATATATTCACATGACTGCCATGCCCTAGGTCTGTTTATGCCAACATCGTCACAAACACGTAAACGATGTGTTATGATGCGATACTAACAAAATGCATACATTCCGGCTCATCATGCCACGATAGAACATTACCTGCTACAATGTCACTGAATGAGAGGCATGCTTCAGCCCTATCATAATCTTAGAAGACCAGAGTTGCATAACATGGTCAGTCGTGGAATGAAATATCATGACCTGGTCTATTTTCAAAGTAAATCTGCTCCCGCATCTGTCTATGTTTAAGTGAGTTGGTCTTTGTGTGCGTGTTTCTGCAAGGTGAAATCAGTGACACCTAACCAGAGTGTCAGAGTGAGAATGTCTAATTAGAAATGAAAGTAATTAGTTGATTTCAAATGTTGTAATTTTTTGTTTCTATTTCTCATATCTCCAATAACCTAAGAAGTAAGTACTCAGTTATAACAATCAAATCTTTTTGAAAAATTACAATCTGATGGAATTTTTAGTATTGTGTTATAATACCTATATTGAAATAAAATTTGTTTCTGCCTAGTTGTCACAAAACAAACACTAGACTTAATGTTTGCCTTTCTATGAGCTCCTTTAATGGAATTTCTTTGTCTCCTTGGGTCACCTTATCCCTCATCTTCATCGTGAAAAGCACCTTGATCACTTTCCATCTGTCAGCTTCCTGTACAATTTTCCCTCATAGGATTTAGCGGTGTGTCTGAATGCTTATCCACAGCTCTGCAATTTGCTCTTCTTGCAGGTCACGATTCTTTCTTATGAATCTTTTTTCAATATGATCCTTGGTTCAACTTGTTAATGTCTGGGTAATGTATCTAATGACAGGTGGGAGTGTAAACTAGTGCAACCATTGTGACTTTTACCGGTAAAACCATTGTTTTTACCTACCAACAGTGCAGAAGAGTTCCTTTATCCCCACAGCATCTCCAGGATTTGTTATTGGTGGTTTTCTTAATCCTGGCTGTTCTTTCTGGAGTGAGATGAGATCTCATTGTCGTCCTAATTTGCATTTCTCTAATGACTAATGATGTGAACATTTGTTCATGTATTCATTTTCCATTTGTATTTCTTCATCTGAGAACTGTATATTCATCTCAGATGCTCATTTTTGGATTGGATCTTCAAATTTTGAGGATCTGATTTTTAAAAATTCTTTATATGTTTTAGACAGAAGCCTTTTGTCTGAGGGACAGTTGACTAAGATTTTTGCTCAATCCATGGGTTTGCTTTTCACTATGTTGGCGATTTCTTTTGACATGCAAAAACTTTGAGGAGATCCAAATTGCTAATTCTAGGAAGTATTTTCTGTGTAGCTTGATTTTTGTTCATGAATTCTCTGCCTACCTTATGCCTTCAAGATTTCTACATACTTTATCTTCCAGCAGATTTAGTGTTTCTCTTTCAATATTTAGATCTTTGATCCATTTTAAGTTTAGTTTAGTGCATGATGATAGGTTCAGGTCTAGTTTTAGTTTTTGGCATATGTGAAGCCAGTTTTTCCAGCACCACTTATTAAAGAGGCTATGTTTCTCCCAGTGAACATGTTTGGCTCCTTTGTCAAAGATAAGATGGCTGAGTGTGTTTGTACTTGGGGTTGTATCTTCTAATCTATTCCATTGATCTTCTGTTTTAACCTGTACCATGCTGATTTTACCACAGTAGCCTTGTAGTCCAGAATTGTTTTGCCTCTTGCCTTATCTTTGTTGCCCAGCATTTCCTTTGCTATTCTAGGTCTTTACTGGTTCCAGATGAATTTTAGGAATGATTTATCTAGATCTGTGAGGTATGTGTTTTTTGATTGGAATTGCATCAAATCTGTATAGCAATTTTGAAAGAATGGCCATTTTCACAATGCTTTTTCTTATCCATGAATAAGGCATGTCTTCCCATTTTCTGAGATCCTCTTTTATTTCTTTTTTCAGAGTATTGTAATTTTCAATGAATAGATCTTTTACCTCCTTTGTTAGATTGATTCCTATGTGTTCCTTTTTTTTTTTTTTTTTTTTGGATGCTATTGTAAAGGATGTGGTTTCTCTTATTTCTCCCTCAGTGAGTGTGTTGTTTGTGTACTGGAATGCTATTGATTTTTGAATATTGACTTTATGTCCAGCTACACTACTGAATTTTGTTGTTACACCTGGAAGTCTTTCAATTGAGTTTTAGGAGTCTGCTATGTAGAGTATCTTGTCATCTGCAAACAACGATAATTTAACTTCTTCCTTTCCTAATTCTTTTCATTTCTCTCTCTTGTCTAATTGCTCTGAGTAAAATTTCCAGCACTATATTGAAGAGGAGTGGTGATAATGGACATCCTTGTCTTGTTCCTGATTTCAGAGTGAAAGCTTTCAATTTTTGGCCATTTAATATGATGCTGGCTGTTTGTCTGCCATAGATGGTTTTTATCAGATTGAGGTTAAAACCATGTTTTGGATTCTCTGTAGAGTTCTTATCATGAATAAATGTTGGACTTTATCAAAAGCTTTTCTACATCTATTGAGATTATCACATGGTTTTTATCTTTGGCTCTATTGGTTTGGTGGATTACATTTACTGATTTGTGTATGTTGAACCATCTCTACACTCCTGGGATACATCTCATTTGGTTATGATATGTAATCTTCTTTATGATTTATTTGCTGCATTCTGTTTACCAGTATTTTATTGAGGATTTTTCCATCTATGTTCATTAGGGAGATTGGCCTGTGGTTCTCTTGTTTGGTTTGGCCTTTCTCTAGGTTTGATATTAAGATAATATATGCTTCCAGCAATGAGTTAGGGAGAATTGTTTCTCTTACAATTTAATTGAAGAGTTGAAGAGTGTTGGAATTACGTCTTCCTTGAATTTCCTGTAGAAATCTACAGTGAATGCATCAGTACCTGGGTTCTTCTTTGTTGGTAATGTTCTAGTTAGATTTTCAATTTCATTAATTATAATTGGATTATTCAGCAAGTTTCCATATTCTTTATCACTTTGGTAATTCATATGTATTTAGAAATCTGTCCATTTCTTTGTGTTATAAAACCTATGAGAGTAAAGGTTTTTGAAGTAGCTGCTGATGATCTATATTTCCACAGGGTCTGTAGTGATTTCACCCTTTCCATTTTTTATTGTATGAATTTGAGTTTTTCCTTTCCTTTTTAAAATAAGGTTTTGCTATGATTTATCAATTTTATTTATTCTTTCAAAGAACCAACTCTTTGATTTGTTAATTCTTTGTATTGTTTTCTTTGTCTTTATTGCATTGAATTCTGTTCTGATCTTTATAAATTTCTCCCTTCTTTTGGCTTTCAGCTTGACTTGCTCTTCTCTTTCTAGGTGTTTGTGGTATAGCATCAAGTTGTTTATTTTCTGTTTTCCTGATGTGGGAATTCACATCAATAAATTTCCCTCTGAGGACTCCCATAGGTTGTGGTAACTTGTATTTGTATTTTTGTTTGCTTGTAGATATTGTTTAATTATTTTTTAATTTCTTCTGTGTTGTAGTCAGGGGTTGTGCAGAGAACAATTAAAATCAGGACATGGAGTTTATAATATTATTTTTATGATGGTCACCCAGTGTTAACATAAGAAAATGCAGGAAATCTATTCACAACACCAAAGACATAGGATATTTAGTCAAGGACCTAAATCCCACAGCAATGTCCCACATAAGTCCAGATGAAACTCCAGAGCTCATGATAATGCCTCCCATGAGTCCATCTGGAGTTCTAGAGCCCACAAGAAGGACTCACACCAGTCTCTTTTACAGATCTGTGCTGGGAAGGCCCAAAGATCAGCAGTGGAAACTAGAAAGTCTAAGCCAGCAGAGTGAAGGAACTGTGCTGATAGGTTGAGGGTTCTATGCTGGAGCTGAGAAGTCACACTCACAACAAACACCAGGGCTGTCCTGAAAGCACCACAGCCATCCTCAGTGACATGGAGGCCTGAGCTCCTCCAAGGATAAGCACAGTTGAGTACATGCCAGGAAGCCAGTGTGACGAGTTCATCCTGGAGACCAAGTGGCACACAGCTTCCCCTCCAGAGCCAGGAAGCAATGCTCAATTTGAGGACCAGAGCTTCTCCAGGAGAACCTAACGGCTCAACCAGCAACTCAAAGGAGACCTCACAATGCCTCAACACACTAATGCCTCAATGCCCTCAATGTCTTCTTTCTCCTTCTCCACGTCTCCATTTATGCTGGCAGCCTTCCTCAGGTGAAACATCTCCGCTCAGTGCCACACTGATGTAATCCAGCTGGCTTTAAGTTGACCACCAGTTATCAATATATAATTAAATATATATTATTTAATTCCCATGCATTTATGGAGTTTTTGCAGTTTCTTTGTCATTAATTTATTTATAGTTTCATGGCACTTATCAGATAATATGTGTGGAATAAATTTGATTCTTTTGCATTTACCTAAACATAATTGATAGGCTAGTATATGGTCTACTTTATAGAATATGTGCAGCTGAGAAGAATGTATGTTTGGATGTTATTGTATGGAACACTTTGTATATGTCTACTAAGTACATTTGTTCACAAGTTTGATTCAGTTCTGTTATTTCTTTGCTGACTTTCTGTTTAGTTGATCTCTCTCTTTGTGTCAAAAGGGTGAAAAGTCTTGCATTATAATTGTGATTACTTATTTTATTTTTTATTTCTATTAATATTTGTTTTATATAGCTGAGTGATCCCATATTTGGCCCATATATATTTAGGATTCTTATTACTTCCTCTTAAGTTTTTCCCCTAACTAGTATGTAGTGACCATGTTTATCTTTTCTGATCATTCTTAGTTTGAAGTTCACATTGTCTACAAATAGAATAACTATCCCTGCTTTTGGAGGGGAGGGAGGTGTTCCTGTTGCATGAAGTATTGTTTTCCATCTTTTGACTTTCAGTCTATGGATTTACTTTTGAGTTAGATGGGTTTATACTATGAATTATATGCTTGGATGTTGTTTCTTGATACATTCTGCCAGTCTGTTTCTTTTAATTGGGAATTAAGGCCATTTACATTAACAGTTGTAACTGATGTATCTTGGCTTATTTTTTTCTTGCTGTCTTTCTACTGTTGGATTTTTACCTTTCCCCTCTGTTAATTGTTTGCTTTGCTTAGTGGCTTAGAGTCTGTTTAATTGTTTGCTTTAATTAGTTAGTGTTCTTAGAGTCATATTTTTATGTCTATCTATATATTTTTCAATATCCTTTGCAGGTTGGTTTGATAGTCATGAAGTTCTTCAGCTGTTCTTTACTATAGAAGTATCTTGTTTCCCCATCAACTTTGAAGAACCGTTTTGCAGGGTACATCTATCTGGGTTGGAAGTCATTTTCCTTTAGGATTTGAAATACTTCACTCCATGCTCTTCTTGACTTCATTGTTTGTGTTGAGAAGACTGCTGTGATCCTTATGGGCTTTCCTTTATAGGTAATATCGTCTCTCTAACAGCTTTTAACATTCTGCTGTTGTGTTGAATTTCTGGGATGTGGATTATTATGTCTCGGTGTAGATTTATTTTGGTTCTGGTCAATTGGAGTTCTATGTGCTATACTTATCTGGATGTCAGTTTCCTCTCCCATGTTGGGGAAATCTTTGACTATTACTTCTGTTAATAGTCTTTTGATATCATTTGTGTTGTCACCTTGTTTTTTGAATATGCATATCAATTTTAAATTGTTTTTTCTTTGTATCATTTTGCACCTGTTGAGTTGTTATTTCCTGATTTCTTGTTATTTTAAAAGGTCTTATCTTTCTTGTTCACTAGCTGCAGTCTTGTCTTCAAGGTATAAAAATCTATCTTCACTTTCTTTAAGCAAGTTTTGCCAGCTTTCAGTGGAATTTTTGATTTGCTGGATATCTCTTTGAATCTGTTTCATGCATTCTATTTCTTTCTTATATTGTTCATGGAAGATTTTTATCTTTTTTCAGTATTCCTCAATTTTTTAAACTATATCTTCTTTAGATGTGTTCAGCATTTCTTTTATTACATTTATCATTTCTTCTTTTACCTGGGAGATTATTTATGATCTGAGTTCCTTTACAGCTTTATGGAGTTGTTTCTTTATATCAGTTGCTATCATTTCACAAGTTTCAGGTGTATGGCTTACAATTGTTCCTTTGTCCATGTCTCTTTTGCTTGTTTGGGATGGGCAGGAGGTTTGAGATTGCATTTTGCTTTTTCCTTTTGTCACTTTCTTGCATTCCCCTTATAAGGCTGAATGTAAGGTCTCAGTTGCGTCCAGGGTTGAGGATGTCTGTCTGTACTGCAGGGAGTTTCCCCAGTTCAATGGGAGTCATAAGCAGGCCTTACCAGATCCCTAGTGGCACTCAAAGGCTCCTCAAGTGGGAGGAGTACATTCGGCACACCCCATGTGGCACTCCAAAGCTCCCTGGCTGCTTGGGTTTGCTGGGCAGCACTCTAGCAGGTTGCGTGGTGCACCAAGGCTGAACAGCTAGACGGAGTACACTGTTCAGGCCTTCTGCTCATGCCACATGGCGCACCAGCGCTCCCCAGTTGCTTGCAGTAGCTGGCTGAACCCCTAACGGGTTCTGAGTGAGATGCTGAGGTTGCACAGCTAGGCGGAGTTTGCAGTGCAGGTCTTCTACTCATTCTTTCAGTGCAGAAGGTTCCCCTGGTGCTTGCTTTGGCAGCACATATACTAAAATGAGAAGGTTCCCCTGCCACTCAGGGTCACTGGGCAGGGCCCAACCCAGACCTGAGCAACCTTCCAAAACTCCCCAGATTTTGGGGATACTAGGCAGGGCCCTACCAGGTTTTGAACAAGGTGGCAAGCTTGCATAGCTAGGTGGAGTTCGCTATGCTGGCCTTCAGCTTTCTCCACTCAATGCAGGAGGTTCCCCTGCCTCTCTGGGTCGATCTGTTTTTTTTTTTTTTTAATTCTTCCTCATAAAGACATTCCTCATTCAACAACCTAGCACCATTCTGATGATTAGATCATTAAATGAATTGGTCACTAAATGAGGAATTGTATAGTATGTACATTACAATGTTCATAGAAATCAATGGTCAGAGGACACTTCAACTTGATGACTTTGGTTTTATTAACTTTGGCATAACTCTTACAATACTGTACTGTGTAACAGATAATAAAACTACAGTATTGAACAATACAATCACTAAAAGTTACAGTACTATATAAGCAACATATACTGTACAAAACATTACTTGGAGGCTCTATAAACAAAATGTACACAACTGTACCTCCACCAAAAAGGGTCGTAAGTCCAGGCAGTAGGTTTTAAGTCTGAACACTGTGCTTTTCTCATAAGTCCAAAGAGAAGTTAAATAGATAGGCTGTTAAAGGAAAATATCTGTATTACTTTGCTATGGCTGCCATGAGAAGATACACACTGAGTTACTTCCACAAATATTTATTTTCTTACAATCCTGGAGATTATGAACCCAAGGTCAAAGTGTTGGCAGATTTGGTCTCTCTTGAACCCTCTGTCCTTGGCTTGCAGAGAGCTGCCTTCCCACTGTGTCCTCACCTGGTCTGTTCCAGCAGAGCGGAGTAAGGCTCCCGAAATCATCTAGTGAAACAAAAGAGTTCGTGAGAGACTGGCCATGATTATCTGCTGTTAGTGTTCCACAAGCTTATAAAGGATTATGTTTTGAAATTTCAAATGCTTATTTTAAAGTTATCAATGGACTAAATTTGTCAAGACTTTTGCTAGGGACTCCAAATGCCTAGCAATGAGCCTTTAGAAATAAACTATAATCTGTGTTCAAAGAGGTAGTGTACACAAGCAAAACTCTATTGTTTACCATTAAACCTGGCAATAGCAGACTATAATAAATATTTGCTGAATGAATGACTGAATAAATCAAGGGTAACAAAGAATGATTGCAGACAGAGAGACTCTCAGAAACAAGCTGCAAGTATCAAAGAAAGTCATTGTTTTCTTTCTACATCTATAGTTTTGTTACTTGCATGCATCCAATTATTTCTTTCATTTTCAATCATTTGTACAGTTGCTTAATGTATACTCTGGACCATCAGTTAAAATAATAATAATAAATAAAATGCCACTCTGCAAAGTGTGCCTCCATCTAGCACATGTTTCTTTTCAATACTTGCATCACCAAAAGAAACAAACAAAAAAAACAAAATAAAAATATACTAAAGTGATCATTCAGTTCTATGGTCAGAAACTTGTTCTCTCAATTTCTAAATTCCAAGACAATTATCTTTAAGATGCAGGAATGAAAAGAGCTTTAAGAATTGTCAGTTCTTTTGTCACCTTACTAAGTCTAGAGTATCCTATTTAATCGTATCTTCCTTTAGGAGAAATCAAGTATTTGAAGAAAAATACTTTTCTGGTATCTGAATGCTATCTTTCAATAAAGAGCAAAAATCAAAAAGGGTGTATTTTCTAATCTTTGAACATTAAAAATGTTCCTTGTACTGCAAAATGGAATTACTTAGAGCTGTTAAGGAGACTCCTGTAGTTTTGAGCATATAAATGGAATGTTTTAACACAGCATATGAAATTAATTGTAACATATTCAATATCCTTCAAGTAAATTGGAAAAAACAAGGTATTTTGTACTTGGATATTTGTTTTGAACATTTCAGCAAGTGCAAGAACCTCTGTAATATGTTTGAAATATTTAATGCAGATCAAATGTCTTACCAAAGTTCAACACTTTTCTGCTTATAATTTTTATTATAAGAAAACTGGACAGTTGTATCACTAGATAATATTTGTTAACCAATATGTAGATAAGGAAAAAAATGGATGACTACTAGATCAGCATGCAGTGTGCCAAGAAAATAAAAGGAGACTCGTAGTCAAAACTTTTACTGTGTTTGTCACTGCTCTGCCCAGAACGTCAGAGTTCTGTGTGGAAATGGAGAAGTGCTCGAGTGCACAGTGCTAATGTGTGTAACCTGTTGCGTGACCTGAAAAGAGTTTACAGCTCACTGAGCGGTGGATTTGTTCCCTATATTTCAAAAATACCACTTGGATTTGTTACTCAAAGACAATCTCCTCATTCTTTAATCGCCTTATTCCAAAAGACTCTAAGTGTATGACTTTTCTTTTCTCTTTTTCTCCCATATTCTTTGGCCTTTTGATTGCAAGAAACTTTTACCAAAGGATGCATTTGCAGGAAATTGAGATCCACACGCTGTATGATGAAAGCAACTGTGGTGTCTACATTTTCAACAGTTCAGTCACAGCCTTTGTTTTTGGACACGATAGAAAATCTGTTTCTGCTCTCAATTGGAAAGCCAGCATGGGTTAGACCAGATGGCTGTTGACCTCCAGGCGATGGAGAATGGGAGGGATTCCCAACTGTTCTCATTACTCTGGGCAGTGACCTCCTTCGGAGCAACAGCCTGGAGAATCTGACACCTAGAAACTTACTTTCTCCTTGAACACCAGACTTTCTGCTGGTGTTTGTTGAGAAGCTCTAGGTTGCCTAAATATCAGTATCAATACCTGGTCAGTGTTATAAAGATGCCTTTTTATCCTTGAAGGCCAACTACTGGGTTGTAAGTGCCTTGGCAAGTAATGGAAGACATTTGAATCCAGAAGACTAACAGTGCTAGAATTTTTTTCTATTTTTATGTCCTCATGCATAAGTCCCAGAAGAATACTTAAAAGATAAAGGAGTGCTAGTCCTAGTGCTCCGCATATCCGCATTTTCAGAAAATGCATCATATGGAAAGCTAATAATTACAAGCATTGTCTCTTTGTGTTTCAAAATGCCATTGTGGTAGTTTCTGATATATTCTTTTGCTAAACTAAAAATGTGATATTACATAGTCTACTAAATGGAATAAGTGTTGCTTGATTAAGTCTGTTTCAACAAGTCTAGCACTGGAAAGTTTAACATACAGTGTTCTGTTACTAGTACCCTTTTTGTTACTACAAGCAGATGACTAAACTAGGCTTAAAAATACATCTTAAAACCATAAAATAACTATGCAAATTTTGTTTCAAACCTGCCCAACTCTACTTATTGGTATACAATAAAAATAAATGGTTGTATATAAGATATAGATATATAGATACATATGTTATAAATTGAAAGTGCTAATGAATACTTGACTGAAGTTAGAATAAGATTTTTCTCTTCTTTTTCTATCAGGTTGCCTTTTTGATCTGATCTGATCTGATCTGATCTGACATATCCCCCCAGGACATCAGAATGTGCAGGGCTATTGGTCTTCTGTCTACATCCTATTGTGTGGTCTGAGAGAAGCTGGCATCTTGCTGGGTTGGGTCTCCAGCTCTCTGGGCTACACATATTCAATGAGTAAAATGGAAGGAATTAGGTCATTGAAGCAAGTGTTTCCATTTACTGTATCACACATGAAGAGAAATATCAGAGGTGTTCTTCATTATGGAACATATCTGAATCCAGAATTATATCCTCTATTTAATCACATAACAGCCCCCTCACTCATACAGGCATGCAAATATAGCTTCTTGACAAGACTATATCCAAGCATAAGATGGCAATAACTCTGTGTGTGTGTGTGTGTGTGTGTGTGTGTTCTACACATATGTGTGTTTTATGTTAATCTTTTAAAAATCCACTTTCTTTCCATCTAAATATAATGATTCCGTCATTTTGGCCAGGGAATGTAGCCACCTTTCAGGAAGTAGAGCTCAGTGTGTGATCACTAACTCCTCTACCAGGACAGAGGGGTGTCTCAGACTCTAAGTTTCAGAAAGACTAGGTCGACAGCCATTGCTTCCCATTACTTACTAAGCACATATGTGCTAGCCTGACAAGAAATTAGTTCCAACCCAGAATGAATAAAAATAGCCATTTTGTGTCATCGTTTTTGAGAGTTAGACTCCCTATAGGAGAATCTTTGCATGGAGCTAAAAAGATCCCCTATGCACTGTGTCATTTCCCTTGACTTACCAGCTAAGCAATCTAAGTATATCTGCTATCAAGTGTGTACCAGCTTGAAAGAATGATTTTTATGTATTTTGCTACACATTTAGAAGAAACCCATTATATATCTTAAAGGCCTTACATTTTTATCTTAAGGAAAAATGTAATTGGGCAGAAGGTTATTTACTGGGTACTTTTGAAAAGACCAAATAATAGCTTTTCAACATATCCTGCATTAAGGAGCATCAAACTGAAGCATGAAAATAATATCTGACAATGACTTAGTAACTATGTGTATACATGATTATAGCATTTTAATGTGTCTGCCTATATTTTCAACTCTATCCACAAAATTGTTCTGTTCTTAGGGATATTTTTATTTGAGGTTATATATATTAAATTTAGCACAAATAGTCATTTCACAGTTATCATCTTAAAACTAACAAAATTAATATGAAACTATGTTGGATTTTGCAAGAAATTAAGCAATCAATAATATAAAATAAAAAAATCAATCCAATTTGTCTTGGTATATGCCTCATGTACAACAATCAAAAAAGAACTCACTTCACAATTCGAATATCTCATATTCTCATACCTAAATATTTAAAGCAGAGGTTTTTCATGCTCTGAAATAAAAGGGTAACTTACTATGGTAGCTGGCAGAGAAGAAAGTCATCTCTGCCCTCTTCTACCTATAATTGAGTCAAGATTTCACTCAATTTCAAGAGCCAGCCCCTGGTTGTTTAGAATTTTGAGAATCTTGAAGCTTCAGTCATACAAAGTAGAAAAAGTTTTCTCAATTAGTTCTGTTTGTTTTGGAAGCACAAGTGAATGATTAGGCCCTATTGCCATAGACGTGGTACCTGTGCTTTAGCATTTTTCTTAAATATAGTCTTTTTTTAATTTTTAAAATTTCTATTAGTACATACTTTCAGGACATGATTGTAACTATCTTGGTGAGTTAGTACATGCTCATAGCACATCAGAATTCTTTGCATTATAATCACTTTTATCCAGTTGAACTATATGAAAAAGTAATGGCATATAATGGGATAAAATTGTTTTTATTTATCAAATAGTGTATTTTTCACTTTGTTATCTGGTACAAAATGTCCAGCATGACAAAAATCTCATCAGCTGTTATCAGTATAATGATAAGTAACTTTTGTGTTTGAATTTTCAGGTTACAGAGTCCTTTCCATAGATGGTACCTCACATATGTCAACTCTATGAAGTAGGAATTGTATTCTCCTTATTTATATGTATTTGGTCTAAGATACAAGAGTTGCAGTAGCTTTTCCAAAATACGCAGCATGAAATGCACACCCCATGATAACAGCTTCGTGAAGTTGTGCGGAGTACTCATAGAACCTTGAGTGAAGTACTGCTAGAGTTTGAACCTATAATGTCCTGCAAAGGCTCCTGTGCAAAGGCTTTGTCTCCAGCTTGGGGCTACTGGAAGGTGCTAGAAACACTAGGAGGTGGGGCCAAGTAGGTAGTTTTCAGTTTGTTAAGTCAAGCCCTAGAAGGAGATTGTGACCCCAGCCCCTTCTTTCTTTCTTTCTTTTTCTTTCTTTCTTTCTTTCTTTCTTTTTGGTCATAAGATGAGCAGTTCCTTCCCTGATAGTTTTGCTTGCCACTGGCCTAAGGGTAATGGCACCAACTGATTATGGACTAGAAGCTCTGATACTGTGAACCAAAAACCTTTCTCTTTGTAAGTTGAGTATCTCAGGTAAATGACTCACCAACAAGAAGCTGAACCAGACAGGTATATAAATTCTCTCATCATGAAGGCTCCAAAATGAGTATGAGAAAATATGTTCTGGACAACTAGGGAGACAGTTGATATCTAACTTCCCATTACATGATTCACCCAAATTAAAGTCTTTATAGTGCCACAATTTAAAAAAATTTAATTTATACATATATCCCTTTACTCTGACTTGTTTCTTCTCCAACTTTGATTATCTCCAACTATCTTTCATGACAAGTCAGCTCTACCCTCTTTTGAATGTCTTACCTGTCCTTGGAACCCTTCCACTGTGATCATCCAGGGAATGTCCTACCACAGCCTCACATAAAGGAGCTTTGAATTTTTCATCTTCTTAACATTTTCTGGGATAAAAGAAGAAAGAATATTTTCAATTTTGTTGTTAAATTGCTAAAACATTCATTGTCCATATGGGATTTTGTGTGCACAAATGCACAAAGATGTGCTTGATTTACTAAAAATTTCTATTTTCCTACTTCTGGAGATAATTAGAGTCTAGAAGTACCCAGATCACTTCCTGGAGACTACTCTCTTCTAGAGCATAACTTAATGTGTTGTTAGACTCAGTATTTTTTTTTCTTTCTTTTTTGCCTCATTCATTCTGTGTTTGCAGAGATTGGCTGTAAGATTCAGCATACCTAACGTAGGTAGATACTTTCTCTGGTGTTTTCACTTAAATCTTTAGGTACACTAAATGTTTTCCAAATCAGTTTTAATAGAAACTTTTCACAGTGTTACTTAGGTACATATGAAATTGAGAAACTTAACTTGATATTTATTCTACCAGTGTTTATTGTTGGATTCATTATGCTAGAAAATGCTATTGGCATGTAAATCAGTGCCATTACAATAATTTATATATATACAGTAAATTAATTATATAATATATATACATATGATGCACAGTGTATATAGTGTAAATTATATATATTATATATACATACTATTTCATTCATTCTATTTTATTCCACTAACAAATTTGATTCTGTAATTTCCTCCATGTTACATTTATCAACACAGTTTAAAATCATGTGAAAGGCTTTGAGTCCATAAACAGAAATGTGTCTAGATATTTGCCCTGTATACTGAAGGCAATGAATAAGTAATTACACGTTTATTGGATGGGGTTCTGTGAACAAATCCTACTGGCTCCTTTCAGACCTTCTGTGCTACTGCTAGTCTTGCCATAATGTGTAAATAAATAATAGTACACATGTAGAATCCAAGATTCAAAACATCAAATTTATCCCATCATTAATTTTTTCCTGTTAAATTTCTTGAGAATTTATACCTCTTGGCAAAATAAATAAATAAATAAGAAAAAAATCCAGGGGTCACTGTTACTGTGTTTGTTTGTAGATTATTTTTAAGTGACCAGAAAAGCAATATTATAGGGCATACTTCAACACTGTGGATATTTAAGGGTCTGTGCTAACACATGGGAAATACAGTTCACCACAGGTAAAGGAAAAGTAAGGAGCTTTTGAGTACAGATTGCGAAACTGGAAATACCTACTTAGTGGAAAGGTGCTGCATCTTACCGATTAGAAACACATTCTAGAAGTTGCTGCAAAAGTGTACCATTTGGCCTTTAGCCCAACATGGAATTGCAGAAAGATGCTAGTGAAATTGCTAAAACCAAAATAGTTTAAATCAAGGGTAGAATAACAGTTATAAACAGTAAGTATCCATTTCCTGCTAGAAAATATAGAGAGCATGGGACACTTTGTTTTTAAATCAAGATATCAGAAAAGTTGAAAATGGGCCAATTGCTGGGTCCAAAATAACTCTGAAGTTCAAAACAAGTTCTTTGAATTAGTGAAATAATTATTTTGGAAACACACTGGAAAAATAAAGAGATACACTATTGACAAAAGAATAAAGAAGTATAAAAAGTGTTTTACAAAATTACTTAAATGTCATTGTGTTTTAATGTCTGTAAACATATATAAAGGTATGTATGTATTTGTATGCAAGATAGATAACTATACTATCAACCTCTGCTAGTTTGTTAAAAAGAACAGTTTGTGCTGTCATTGTTTGATTATTTTGTGCCTACATCTTGTAACCTGAACGAATACTTCTAAGATAACAACATGCAATATATTAACCAGTGTTAATTTCCTACTTTTTTTAAAATTCTGTATCATTTCTACCTTTTTTTTGTTTTGCTTTTTAAAATTAAAAAAAATATTCTAGAAACAAGATAATCAGAGAAACCAAGATACAATTAAATATTTTTCAGGCCAAGACTATGGAACCTTGAAGAAAACAATTATCCTTCTGTAGGAAACACAATGGATCCAATTTAACTGCTAGTTTTTCCGCTTTGGAAATGATAATAATATATTTAACATATATCTATTAATTTCAGAAATCAAGAGCCATGCTAACTCCAAGACCACTAACTGTGTGAAAAGGATTTATTGGAAAAAAAAAATTTTTTTTTGTACCAAGGATTGAACTCACAACCTTGCTCTTGCCAGGCAGATGCATACGCCGCTGAGCTAAATCCCCAGCCCTATTGGAGAAATCTTTAACCATAGCATAAATGTGATGGCCCAAGAATACAGCTGAAAACAGTGCAACTTGCACTTAATTTGCATTGAAATACTAAGAATACAAATTCTATAAGCTTCTGTTTAAAGGACAAAGGCTAGACACCCTAATATATTACCAGAAATGAAGAAAAAAAATATTTAAGATTGATGAAAGTATTAAATCTTCTCTAGCAAACATGTAGTTCATTAAACTTCCATTGTTATATCAAATAGTTTCTTTTTTAGTTTCAGAAAACTCATGAGAAATGAATGAATATAATTAAAAGAAAAATCTTCAGAATTCTGTAACAAAACTAGGATTATTTTCAATTTTCTAAATTAGTTTTGCTAATTTCCTGTGATCCTGTGATAATTCTTGTCTTGCCCTTTATCTTCAATGTAAATAAAAAATACTTCATATTTATCATATCCATGAACCCTTCTGGAACCACTTATTGGGCTGTTAAGCTTCAACTTTCCTGTGGGCTAGGGATATAGCTCAATAGGAGGATGCTTGCCAACTGTATTTGCAGCCCTGGGTTTGATCTTCTGTGCTAAAAATCAAAATCAAAACCAAAATTAATTAATTGCAATTGATCTTTCCCCACTCTCCACAAATAAATGAAATTTTCCTTAGTTTTTCTTCTTTTTTAAAAAATATATTTTGTTGGAGCTACCTTATGCTTGTTCTCATGTTACCCCAACATGACAATATGGGCATTAACAATCAGATATCAAATACAAACTCATAAGCATGTGTGAGAAAAGAGAGTCAAAAGTTTCTAGATAGTTGAAAAACCAACTTTTACCAATTTTATTTACATTTATTCCACAATAATATTTCCAGTGTCACTTTCGTGTAAGTCAATTTTATTTCTCAAATGTGTTCCTGGAAGTACACAAAATGGATAATCCCAAGTCAGATCATCAAAAGAGGGACAGCTTTCATGTTCTTGGTTTTAAGGGTTATCATGGCTGCCTTGATCCAATAAATGTTTTCTGAGACGAACACCTGGAGCTTCTTATCTAGCTTGTATACTTGTAAGGTTAGTACAGTTGGTGCTTGGGAAATGTCATTGGCATAGATAATCTGCACAAATGTACTATAATATTTGTAGGTTAGCCCTGAGTAAAGTCCCAGCACTTGCACTGAATTTCTTGCATTTACCCTTTAGAATCTATATATATGGAGCATGGGCTGAACATGCAGGAAGGGCAAACAGGAAGGAACAGGTACAAAGCACTTTCCTCCCTGTTTAGTGATGAATCCTCAAAGAGCTACTCAAAGATCTTTTATGTTTGTGATCTCTCTGAGCTCCCTAATCCCCCAGTCTCTCTCTGAGGCAGGCTATGCTAGTACCCTAAGTGTGGAAATGGGTGAAGTTTGAGAAAATGAATCATCTGTCCCTGAAAAAGCTGTGCTTATCTCTTCATGGCATCACCATAATCACCTGGCGTTCAGTATAGTTCTTGTATGGGCTAGCCAAGGCCTCCGGGGAAGAGGAGAAATAGGAAAATCTGACCTCTGTGTTGAAAGGGAAGTCAAGGAACTTCCCTCCAAAGTTATCTCTTTCCCCCACAAACACAGAACTCCCCCGTCCTCTCTCTAACCTTAGACTTTAGGATACAATAAAAAGTCCCACTGTTCTTTCTCCCAATGATTTTCTTGAAAAGAATTATTATATTTGTTCCCCAAAACTCCAAATAGTTAACTAAAGTTAACTAATCAACCTGGTTAGTATGTGTGTCTTCCAAAACTGTATTCCCGTTCTGTGATCGGTTAATAGCCTCTGCCTCCAGTCATTCACTTAGCACCTACTGCGCTTCCCATAGTAGCTTTATGTTAATATCATTGGAACATTTTTATATACATAATGAACACAGTCATTGTAGGGAATTTGTACCTGTACCTAATATCTTGATTCTTCCTTTTTCTCCATCTTCCTCCCCTCCCTTCAAACTGTAATATCACAACAAATGTCTGCTCATAAGACATTTAGGTTCTATCAGATAAACCCATTAATAAGTATGGTGTAAAATGTAAACAACATGATCTGAGTTGGCACATGATTGTATGAGAATGTTGAAGAATGAAGCTAACACAAAACTAAAGTGTTGGAGAAGCACTGTCAGGAGTTTTTAAGTCTGAGTAAACAGACTTGGTAGAGGAAAAAGGATGTGAAAAGGAACAAAGTGGTGGCATGTTTATTACCAAAGAAATAATAAATGAATTATCAAAAGAAGGTAAGAGTACAGGGGCAGAGAGAGCCCTGATATAAAAAGTAAGTGTTATGCTAAAAACAATGGTGAGCCACTGAAGCACTTTAAAGGACAAATGTATTTGGTGCAGGTATCTGACAGCAATGCAGAGGATGGGATGCAGAAAGAAAACCTTTTACATTGAGGAGGATTTCACACTATGCTGGAACACAACACCAGCAGGTACCACCACCAACCTGGATGTAATTTGTAAGCTGGAAAAAAGGCGATATTCTTGTCATTTTTAAAAACAAGGCAAATCAGTCTTGGTGACTGAGTTAACAATTCCAGTTTTGTTGATTATACTTGTGTCAGAGCTGAACTTCATGTCAAAAGTTTGTGAAAAATCGGAATGTGTTCTGGTTTCTGAACCTCTTTGTATCTAATTATAGTGGTATTTATATACCAAGAAGAAATACATGTTACCATTGAAAAGAACATCTGACTTATAATTAGAGATAGCCAATTTATAGAAAAGAAAACGTCTGCTGGGAAAGTTACTACAAACTGTTCTGGTTTGTGTTTGGATGTTTCCCCCCAAAGCCACATGCAGTCATGGCGGCGGCTTTTAAAGGCAGATGAGTCCAGTGTTAGCAATTGGTTCCTTATCTAGAGCTGCAATTAGTAGTGAGTGACACTCACCAAGGGAGGGTACCTGGCATACAGTGTAAGTGAGGAAAGCAGGCATGCTCTTCCACTTTTGCCCTTTTTGCTCTTGTCGCTTTTGGTACTGTTGCTGCCATAAATGGCTGCCCTTGTGCTGTGCCGCCCTGCCTTGGAGCCAGCGGACTGTGGGCCGACACCTCCATGAACTGTGAGCTAAATAAACCTTTCTTTCTCTAATTTTGAGGGTCAGGTATTTTGTCTCAGCAATGAGAGAAAAGTAAAGAGGGCACAAACTTTGTATATATTAACCAGATATTGCACATTTATTTACATATCACTTTGCAATTTAAAAGAATTTTGTGATCATAGATAGCAATCTATAAGAATTTGATATGAATGAATATGTTCTTTAATTTGTAACAAAGTTGAGACACTATAAATTATTTTGTTACCTGCTTTCTAGGTTAAAATTTATCATTTATAAATCTAAGTATAGATTATACACACGGTCTGAGATCAAGTTTATTGAGGCATTGTCTTGTATCCTGTGTTATCTATAATTTACAATTAATATTTAGAAAGATTAAATAATTTCCTAAGAGTAAAACAGCAAGGAAATGATAGACTGAACTCTAGATCTACTTTCTTTCACATGTAACATATTGTTTGTATAGTGTTTTTTGTATTCTATGAAATACTTGCATAGATAGTTTCGTATTTGACCCACATTGTAGATGGTAAAACAGTAAAACAGCTATGAACTTTTTATTCATTTGGATTCGGCTCTATGGGTAGGCAGTCCCAGGTATATACAGGAATTTCATCTCAGACTACAGATGTTGCTTCCTTTATCCTATATTTCTAAAGTATATTCTGTGGAAAATAAGGAAATTAAGTGAAAGTGTGCTAAGACATTTTTACTTATTTCACTTCATTATCCATTCCTCTTCCCCTTTTTGATGGTACTAGAGATTGAATCTAGGGCCTTCACTGAGCCACTTCCTCAGCTCCCCCTTTTTAATGTTCTGTTCTATTTTTCTATTCTATTCTATTCTATTCTATTCTACTCTACTCTACTCTACTCTACTCTACTCTACTCTACTCTATGTTTCAAGACAGAATATCACTAAATTGTTAAATTGCCAGGGTTGGACTGTAACTTGTATTATTTCTGCCTCAACCTCCACGATTGCTGAAAACAGAGGTATGCACTGCAATGTCTGGCTCCTGGGTTTGTCCTAGGAAATTGCTCCCTGAATTAAAGCTCCTTTACACAACTAGTTGATGCAGAGCCCTTAAAATGTTCCAGAAAAAAAGTTTAAAAATCAAATACAAATTTTGCAAAGCAGTCCTCAGTATTATTGCTTTCTAGGTACAATTAGAGTTCCATATACACATGTGACATATACACATATGCAGACTCGTATGCATATATCATACATACATTTTGTTATTCCTACCAAAAATACAGATATAAAGAATGAATATTGTCATCAGTACTATTAATTTATTTTATACTGCAAACATAAGCAATGCAAAATTCAGAGATAAAAGTCTTAGTTTTTCTGTTCTATTTTTACTAATGATGAAACATTTTTAATAAACTCCTTGATAATTTTGAATTACTACATTTTCTAGTGAGCATTAATGGGAAACATACATGCTAAATTGAAATTATAATTGGAAAGCAACAAATGTAGCTTAATAGTAGGATTGACTAGTCCTCCTCAGTAACCCCGTATTTAAAATAATTTGGAGATACATGGGCTTTCGTGCTGTTTCTGTCTCTTATTAATTTGTCACATTAGGCTAGTCCTTGCTTCTTACCCACCAAAAGGAGATAGTAGTTTCTTTCCACTCTACCTTGTGAGTTGTTTTGATAAATTTTATGAGGTATGTAAAATATGTTTCAAAATTATTCAGTGTCTCTGCATACCTTATTACTGTGCTTCCTGATTTAGACTGAACTATTTCATGCTCAAAGTGGGCTTTTAAGAGATAAATTTTTGGCAACTCAGAGTGTTTTCCTACCATTGATAATGACCATGACTCAGAGTGTAGATACCATGGTTTTGCCATAAATTTCCTTTATTTAGTCTTCATTTTTTCTCATCGCTATCCACTTGTTCTTAAGTGTCCTGAAAGTCTCCAGTTTTCTGACCCTTTCATTCCTCGTCAATAGATCTCTGGTTGATTCACCACTGAGGAAGGAGCACATGGTCTATTTATCAAATCACTCACTTTTCCTCTCAATCCTTCTGTTCTCTTTTCTTTCTACTGTACTGATCCAGCCCACTCCAGTGCTGAATCACAGCACAGAGATCGATGACACCAACAAATTATAATTCCTACCCTAAAGAGTTTGTTGAATGAATCAAGACCATTTTCAAGCTATGAAGTTGACTGAAGCTCGCTTTATGGTCACACTGTACTGTATTTGTCTCTTATACAGTGTGTCACAAGATGACCCACAGAGATACAGAAGTGTCACAGAATACCTAGCTGCAATACTAAAGCATCTTTTGAAATGTGCTCTGTTCATGTACCTCAATTTGCTGCTACCAACCCTGTTCTTCATACTCCTTTTCCAAAAATTCCCACTGTTTTCTGGTTTTCCCCAGCTTCTGTCCCTTTGGCTTCATACTTCCCTCTCTGCCTAACTATTGAATGTATTTTCTTCTTAGCAAGACAGTGGATTGGCCCAGTATCCAGAAGCCTGATATTCCACTCCTGATTAAGATTGTGGACTTCTCAGAGATTGGAACAGCAAAACTCAGCCTTCCAGGAAGGGATGACCGAATATATTATTATGATTATTTTTTTATCTGCATCACCTGTAAAACAAAAGTCACTAGAAACTGAGGCAATATTTAAAGAAATCCCCTAAAATGCTGCTTTCCATAGGCAGTTTGCAGCAGAATCATGCTGGCTATTTTTACGTGCTCTTTCTGAGCCCCTTCCCAATGGATGCCCTCCTGTGTGACGGAGCATTTGAACAGTTTTCCCAGGTGAACAGCCGCACTGTTTGGGAAGCTGTGCTCCAACGTCACAGAAGTCTAATGGTGGCAAGATGTGTAGGGAAGCCACGTAGGTCATGGAGTGGACAGTGAGGGAGGGTCTTGTCTTGCATGAAAGATCTCAAATTCTTAGCTCTCAGATGTTGTTGTCACTACAAAAAGGTGAACCCATAGTTGCCAAGTGCTTTAACTTTCTGATGCAGAAACCTAATATTGTGTGTGTGTGTGTGTGTGTGTGTGTGTGTTAAGTCGGCTGATATTTTGTCTCTACCGAGGTTTAAACTCTTGGTTTGGAGCAACCCAAGTAGTGTAACTAGAAAATACAAGTTTTTCAGGACTAAACTGGAGAAGAGGATGGCTAAATTGAAATAGATCAAAAGGAAAGCGAACAAAAGAGAGGTCAAGGGAACAAAGGCTCGCAAACGAGGGTGGTCACCAGTGTGGTCCGCCTTGGGGAGGCCAACTAAGGTGAAGACTGGAAACGACAACTGGCAACTAGGAGGTCACTGGTGAATTTCGTGGAACGACTTTCAAACTGACAGAGCAGAAGCCAGATAGTAATAGGTTGAGAATAAGAGGGGTTTAAAAAGATAGTGAGAAAAAAATAAAAAATAAATAAAAAGACCGTGAGAAATGAGAAGCCTGGATTCTTTTTCCCAGGCACCTGGCAGTGAAGGTGACAAGAATAACATAGTGCACTGAGGGACGAAGGCGCCACAAAGAAAGCCACTTCTGTAACAATTGCATTAAACTCGACTCATGGAAACATATGTAGATCACGCATGCAGAGCTGTTAAGTCTCAGAAAACAGACACTCTTGTGCCCGTAACGAGAATACAGAAGACCAAAATATTGCCAGTACCACAGAGCTCTTTCCAGTCCTGAGTTTGTTCTTCATTTTCAAAAGTTTGCTGCAATCTTGATTTCTAATCCCACCAAGAAACCCTGCCTTTTGTAAACTTAGTATGAGTGGAGTCATGTATCTGTGCATGTGTACAGATACAATATAGATAATCATACTACCAATCTCTCGTTAGCTCATCACAAAGAACAGTTTACGTTTTCATTATTTGATGGTTTGATTATTTTTTCATGCCTAAATCTTGTAATCTGAACAACTACTTTGAAGATAACAATGTGTAATATATTGACTAGTGTTAATTTCTTCTTGTTTTGTTTGGAAATTTTGTATCTTTTTATCCTTCTTTACTTTTTAAAATAAAAAAGGCTGTGTGATCTTTGGTGCTTATTTATTTC